>CAVNYN010213968.1:0-17565 GCA_963692815.1 Nyctanthes arbor-tristis | reverse complement strand
GGTTCTTTTTTTTTTTTTTTTTTTTTTGGTTGGGGGGTGGGCGGAGGGATTTATTTATTTATTTTTTTTTTTGGGGGGGTGGGGGTGGGGGGGATGTTATATGATGCCATGCTTCAAATTCAAGCATAGTATAAGTGTTCACTGGAAATATTATAATTTGAGTTCATCCTTGGTTCCCTTTTAAGTAGATTAATTTTAAGGCAAACGTATATGCATTCAGAATTTGCTTAATGTATTGACATTCCCAAATACCGAGCAGAAAATCCTTCCAGAGCTCCAGTGGAAGTTATAATTATGTGCTTATGGTGTAATATAAGTAGAATAAGGTGTTTTTTATTCTTAAAATCTATGTTAATTGACTTGTGCCAGATGTCTAGAGTGGAAATTATGTCCAAAGGCCAAGCTCACAAGGCAAGCCCATTACAATTTTTTTCTAAATTTTTAATTAGGTGTTTTCCAATGTAATAGAATTCGTTCGACATAGTAATTACGATTCATTTAATGAAGTCTGAAAATAAATCTAATATAATCACTGTCCTGTTAATTTTCCTTTTTGCGTGGAACCAAATAATTGTCCAAGGGGCTAAGTGAATCTGCCGAGTGCATAACGTGTTCATATACTCGAAAACTAAAAGGAATGCGGATTTTTTTACCTTAAATAGGAGGACATCTATATATTTGCATGAAATATATGCAAAATTCTAGAAATCTAATTAACGATTAACTTACATTCTTTGCCATCTAAAGGAACGGAAGTTGACTGCAGAATTCTTACCTCACACACTAAACTATTTCAAATATTTTTCCTACCAATTATTACTCAAGAATGACATAGGAAAAGCAGAGTGAAGGACTACAGATACGTAGAGTGGGACTTCAATGAAACCAAACCTAACAAGCTCGGTTATGCTAATGGACATTAGATAAATTTGCTCTCTCAATTTCTCATATGAATTTCCCATTCTATCATGACATAGTTATCACAAATACTCAATAGTATTAATTGTACTAGCATTCCTAATACAACAGCATGAACCCCAGGTAACTGAGTCAGAATGGACATATGAATCATGCCAAGCAACATGAAGCAGCAAACTGCTAAAGGTTGACAATGAATGGATGATAGAAGAAATTACTCAAACCTTAAAAACGAAATGAATTCAGCAGAGTCAATCAACTTGGAAGCAAAGCAAGAGGCATCTACAGTCCTGTAACATGTTTAACACAGAACTCAAATGAAACTAATAAATTTTATAAGAATCAGTAAGAACAGTTAATTGCTACCAACAAGAAAAGAATCCTCTGGAGTAAGAAATATATCAACCTCTCATTTAGCTACCCCTTGTAATAAGAATCAGAAAACTCAACTAAAACCTATAGCCTACTTCGAGATAAGTAATAAGAACAAGTTTGCATTGAATACACAGAACAAGTTTGCATTGAATACACAGAACAGTAAGCATTTGCAACTAAACTCAAGAGTCTGAATAGTCTAAAATTATAACATGGTTTTGAAATAAAGGAAGACTGAAAAGAAAGAAACAAAAGTATAAATTTTGGCAAATAAGTTCCCCTAAAAAGCTCGAATTATATATCATCCGCAACTAGAGCATCATGAATACAGTATAAAATTTTATATTTTGATTTTCCAAAACTTGGACCCAGGACTTAAAAAAAAAAAAATTCTTTCAACACATACCTAAAAACTGAGTTTGCTTGTACAAGTGTTATTAAGGATAACTACTCGAAACTTAGGTTTTCTAGAACTTATTCTTCAGCCATTTGTCACCAAAAAAATCAAAACCTAAGCAACTTAACTTACAATTACGATATTTAATATTCAAATAACTGGACAGTGGATCATCTTAAAATTCTATTTTGTTTAGCACAATTTCACTTTCCTAACTTTATCCATTATCCAAAATCCACCATCACTATGGGGAAAAAATAATTAAAAAAGAATCAAATAGCTCCTGCAGCAAAAAATGAGAACTTAACATACATAGTAATGCATTAGGAAACATGGGCGAAGCCACCTGGGTCCAATGGTGGCAGTTTCCCGCATGGGACTTTGGTAGTTGTTATTGACTTATTTCACCAAGAACACTCGAACAGTGGCCGGTTCTAAAGGCAAGAATAAAACCACAGACCACCATAACAAACAAGAGCGATACTTAAAAACCGCAGCTGATTTCCACTAAGAAGGAGAAAAAGAAATCAAATTCCTAGGAACTAGAAGAGAGTGGCGATGAAGCTGGACAGAATCTTATAATTGAATTAACTCCTTCCGACCATAGGTACAAAAATAAATATGGGAACTGCATACCAATTTTTTTGGTGCTGAACAAGAGAAAAGAATCGAATTACCTTGCAGAAATTAGTGCAAAGCAATTGGTATCTCCCGATGGTTTTTGGGGGATGGGGAGGGGTGGGCAATGGGTTGGGTTGGGTTGATTTTGGCCTAAAACCAATCCAATCCATTTTTATTTGGTTTCATATTTTTGATACCCAACCCAACCCACTCAGTAGATGAAACCAACCCAACCCAAACCACTTCGAGTCGGTTTGGGCAGTTTGGGTTAGGTTTTCTCTCCTTTTTTTTCCCCTTTTCATTTATTTTCTTTTTTGGTTTTATTTTTACCTTAACCTGCTCTGACTCTCTCTCTATATTCATTTTCTTTTTGTTTTCTTTCCCTTTTTTAGGTTTTATTCCTATCTTTCCCCTTCACGCCTCTCTCTACATTCATTTTCTTTCTTTTTTATTCTCTCTCTCTCTCTCTCTCTCTCTCTCTCTCCCCCCCCCCCTTGACACAATTCTTGATTGAATATTTTAAAATAAGCATATGATGATGATTTGAGATAAGTTGAGATTCATAGTATAAGTAAATATAATCTATAGAAGCAAATAACTTTTTCAGATCTCATCATTCATTAAATTTCATAAATGTATTCATTTGGGGGGGGGGGGAGCAAGACATATAAACAATTAAAAAATAAGATCTTACATTTAACGACTAATATCATGTTAATTATAACCAAAAAGTAATAACCAGGCATTGTCCTATTTGTGATTTTAAGATGAAAATTTTTCCTTTTACTTTGCTTCATGTCCATCAAGAACTCACCCAAAAAAAAAAAAAAATGAAACGGCCTACCAACAGATTAATATAGAAGTCTCAGGGAACAAAGAGTGAAATAATTCTTGAATATTAAAGTTACAAATGGCAGTGCCTTAAGAGATTCACCAAAATTCCCAGGAAGTTCACAGGAGGTAACCATAAAAAGTGAACATATAGCTGTAAATGCCAAAATATGACTGCCAACCATAAAAGATGTACCTTCAGGGCCCCGAAAATGATTGGGAATAGAGCAACTGAAGCTGAATATATAGAAAACGGATTAGAAATTACTAGACAAGCCTAAAAACATGAATATGAATATATAAACATAACAAGTACATATAGGATTCAAGAATTTTCAATCCACTTCCAAGTACATATAGGATTCATGAATGTATAAGCATACCAAATTGAAACCTGGCAAACTGCGTGCAAAAGTCTTTTAATAGCAAAAAATAAAAGAAAAAAAAAAGAAAAAGAAAAATAAACACACACACACACACACCCACATACACATATTTTTATTAAAAACGTGAAAATTCATGTATAAACATGAATATGAATTTTTCAACAACGTTTTACTCCATCAATTAAGCTACAGGTGACCTAAATTTAGAAACAAACTTATTAAAATTAAGAAGCGGATTCGAAAATTGAACTCACCTGTGAATACTTCTCAAATTAGGCACGAAGCACAATCGAAATTGAAGGCAAGTGACTTTTGAGCAGAATCGAGACTGAAGGCCCAAGAGATTGAGCAGAATCGACGGGATTGAGGGGAAAGACAACGTGCATATATTGCGTAAGGTGGAAAATGGGTTGAATCGGTTTTATATTGGTTTAATTAACCCAGTCCAACCCAAACGAATAATGAAGTAAACTCAATAAATTAAAAACCAAACAAAACTTTATTAAGAAGCCAAATTAACCCAACCCATAACGGTTTGGGTTTGTGGGGTGGGTTGGGTTAGTTTTTGGAAAAAATTGCCCCCATCCGGAGGGGCCAATTTGGAGGGTTTTGCCATAGCTGATAGCAAGTCTCAGTTTATGAAGCGGTTTTTCTGTGGGCAAGGAATTGGACCGAATCCGACTGAGATTTGCTTTTCCGAATATATTCTTTGCTTGCCAATGTTTATTTACTTTATTACTAAGAGCGGACGAGAAAACCGGAAACCAAAACTATGTAGCAATATTCGTAAACTAATTCTATTTTTAAATAAAGTTTTAAATTAATTACAATTACATATTTCACAGCACTCCTTACACAAATTTCCACCTTTTTAACTCACTTACTTTCTCTCTTATTTCTCAACTTGGAGTTAATTATCTCAAATGCTATTCAACTTTTCAAAAGTGATTCTATATACCACTTTACTGTAAAATTTATCTTAAATGCCACTACATTTTTTAAAAGTTATTTTATTCGCCATTGTATTTTAAAATTATCCCAGTTATTATTGAACTTATCAAAATATTATTTGGTTTGTCATTGAATTTGTTTAAATATGCTATTACTTTAATTGAAAACTATCATTTGATTTTATTATATATTAATAATTAGAAATGTTATAATAGTAAAATCTATTTTTCAACATTTTTGAATTATTATTCTTGAATTTGAATACTAATTGAGGAGCTAATGTAGTAAGTTTCTTATAAATTTGATGGTAAATGAAGTAAGTTTTAAAGTATAATAGCATTGGAGATAACTTTACGAAAAGTTCAAAGGCATTTAAAGTAAGTTGTAAAATATTGTTAAATATGGGACCACTTTTAAAAAGTTTAATACTCCATCTGTCTTAAAAAGATATTTCAATTTCTATTGTTCACATAGATTAAGAAATTTAAATTAATATTTGTTGAAAATATACAATTCATGAATGTATTTCCTAATATGTCTTTTAGTTTATTTAATATTTCACTTTATATCTTCTTTATTATTGATTACCATACACAATAAATAGGAGCACTTTAGAAAACTAAAAAGTAAAATAAGGAAAGGGGAATATAATTTAAGACAGTCAAAAAAAGAATAGGCGAATATTTTTTTGAGACGGAGGGAGACTATATTTGAGATAATTAACTCTACAAACTTTATTACTTACTAGCACAAACCATTGTTAGATTTATTTGTGAAGAAGCAACTTTAAGGCTCAATTTTTAAGAATGACCATCAAATCATCAAACGAATAGAAATCATCTGTACGAGAAGCATACATAACACTCCTTGTCAAAGTCAGCCCTAAATCGTGCTTGTTTCTAAGATATCTTTTCCAACCGTCTCGCTATCTTATAAATGAGTAGGTCATTATAACGGTCTAGAGACAAAGGAAATGGTAGGCATATGTAGGCACGTGATTGGTTAATTTTTTTTCTAAATAGATAAATTCATAAATTTGCAAATAATCCGAATTCATCTCTATAATTCTAGATTATTTTTCTTTATTCTTGGCAAATTGGGTATTATTTTTGTATTAAAATAAAAAATTGCCCAAGATGATGAAGTTTACGGAGTTAAAAGTGTGAAACCAAAATTTGAACATTTTAATTACCCATAAGAAAGCTCGAATGTCTGCAAAATGTAAATAAAACTTCTTGACTTTTATTTCATAAATAGTTTAAGCTTAGTTTAATCTAGTCCTAAACAATATTTTTAACCTTTCAATTTAGGCTAATTGACACTAAACATCCCTACCTTTAACATGTATTGTGCAAATCATCCCTACTTATCAATTTTTGACATTGATTGCCCTCAGAACAATATTTTTTTGTGCAAAAAGTTTCTACCGTCAAATTTTACAGTTAATTAAACAACATTTTGGTTTATAACAAAGAGACATCCTATAATAAACTTCAAGTATGAAGTATTTAGTATTTTGATCTACATGAAATTAACTAAATGGTTAATATAATTTGTTATACACCCTAGATTGCTCAAAAATAAAAATTCTTAATTTTTAGTTCTCAAGTTAGTCAAAAACTGTAAATTGTTTGATTTTTCAATGAAATTGAAAAGAAAATAATAACAAAATTGATACAATAAATTATGCTAGACATGCAAACTGCATTTCATATTTAGTCTAACTAAAATTAAACAACAAACTACTAGTCTTGCATCCGTGGGTTGCACGGGAAGACAAATTCACAATACTAATAATTTAAATAATTAACTATGAGACTCTAATAAAATATCTACAATCAAAAGTTACAAAATAGAAAATATTTATTATAATATTGTAAAAATCATTAAAAGTTTTCATTCTAATATAAATTTTGGAAAACCGCTTCAAACTTTTAAGGTTTTTTCTTCCTCTTCTTAACTGTTGAAAGGATCTTGAAATCCGTTACCCTTTTTATCTATTTCTTCTCTTTTATTCATTTCTCTTTAAAATAAGCAAAGACTAAATGCTATTAACACAATTCGTTTCTTTCGTAGTATATTCGGCGTTAAATGATAAGTTGAAATAAAAGCAAGTGGATATGTTTAGCATCAGTGATCTTATAAAGCGTTACTCATAAACAAAAGTATTGATGAATTGTTAAAACTCCAATTATAGACAAAATAAAGTTCATTTAATAACTTTCGGATATGTAATGTTAAAAGCTAATACATGTTATGAATAAATTTGTGAAATTCTACCTGACTTGGTTATTTGATCAAAAAGTTCTCCACCTTCACAAGACTCAAATTCTACATCCCCGTATATTATGCTCATATCCATATAAGTTTAGCCAACATAACAAAAGAATTTATGGTAATGTGACATCAAGACTTATAGTGAGATGAAATATCTTGAAATGTGAAAATTACACCTCGATGATCAACTGATTTAATACAATTTGTTCCAATTTCATTAGCCATTTCTTTTCTCGGTGATAAACTTTTTATCCATGATCTTCATGGCATAGATATTTCTTATGTGAAACTTTATTCTTTGCCCTGACAACTTGACGAAAGATTAGAAGTTAGAAAGCACATGAAAACTGAAAAAGCAAAGAGAACACGTTAAAGAACAAAAGCTAAGATCCTTGTTATTTACTTACATTGCTCTACAAAAAGGAATAATCAGGACACATAAATTACCCATTTTACAATTCTAATGAACCCCAATAGGTTTTTTTTTTGGGTCTAGAATAAATGAGAAATGAATCCATATGACACCACTATTATGTTGTTATAAAGTTCAAAAATAACTTTGATGGTGATTGTTGCACGGTATCATAGCATATACTATATAGGAATTTTACCATGTATCAACAAAGAACCCTTAGCATCTCAAATGACATAAGCAAAACTTTTAGTATCGCTTCAACTAATTTCTGAAGTTTAATGAAAATGATATGTGGAACATCGTCATATCTGAAATGATAGAAGTACACATACATACAACCTAATTACGGATTGTAGAATGCCTCTATACGTCATTTTGGTCTTCATCCTATAATTAATTGTATTACCTTGGTGCACAACCTTATAGACGAAGATAGAGCACCCATTCATCACTTAAATTTTCAGTAGATCTCTAGTGTGGCTTCAGCTGATATATTATCCTATGCATATAACATAAACTCCTTCAATGGCGGTGCCATTTCAAATGGAAAAATTAAATAAATAATAAATAAATGACTACTATCAGCCCTAAACCAAAAAATGAAAAGATCGAATCAAGTCATGTATATATAAACGAAATACATAGTCCGAAAAGGAGGAAGAGAGGGACTTGCTTTTGCAATGCCAATAGCTCCAAGATTCAGTTCTTCTCTAATTTGCATGGATGAAGGAAAGAGAAGAAAACAAAGATTGGATTCAAAAGAAAATATAAAGGCAGAAATTAGAAAACTTGCCAAATGTGTGGAGACTGGTTAATGGTGGATAGTGGAAAATACAATGACAACATAGAGGTAATTGGCACAAAAAAAAAGGGGCACCATCCAAAAAGAATTCCCCATTCCTGCAAGCCAAAAGAATAAAAACTTATTAACTAATTATTCATTTCAAGCTAACAAACTCAAACCTCAAGAAATTTGAATGACCAAGATTGATTTGTAAATGTTAAATTCAAGATCATAGGAACGACCAAGGTAGATTTGTAAATAACCCTTTTATAAATGAGTTGCCAAATGAAACAACTTTGCAACTATTCCAAATCAAACCATCCAAGCGAGATCATGAAGAAATTAAACCCAATAAAAAATCAATACGTTAAAGCAATATAGAAATTTCTACAAATTAAAAATAGAAATGTAAGAGCATGAAAACATATCAAGACGAATATGCATATACACATGTTTGTTTGAACGGACCTAATACAGATCAATAGGCAAGGCGAAAACCAAATATTGGTAAAACTTTTAGACAATATGATTACATATACTGATTACATTACCTTCATAGAATCTTTCATCAATGGAAAAGATAATACAAAATTACAAACGAATACAACAAATAAATGAAATTCTTGACATGCACTTCATTTTATCAAAACCCATATATAAGCAAGCACACATTGGATCAAAACATCATATCAAAACATAACTCATTAATGATAAAATGAAATCTACTTACGGTATCAATATTCATGGGTCCATCTTCTTTAATCTTTTGTCCGTGATCACCTGCATTTGGATCAAAACACGACCAATGAAGTTATAAACTTGAGCATAGTAGTTCATGAGTGCATCAAAATAATAATCAAGTCTATATATGCATAAATAGGCGGTAGAACAGTAAAACAAACAATACGAACTTCAAACATTATAGGAGATGTGTTCTTTAGTTCACACATACAACTTTAATGACACAAAGAAGAAATTAAAGTTCCTCACTGTATACTCTGGTGAACTTCCACGAAAGAAAATGAGCGATATAAGATTCCCTATCATAATGACAAAACTACTATTATATCAAGCGATATTTCCATCAGATGCCATATTTTGTCAAGTTATGTGATCCTTAAACTAAAAAAAAAAATAAAAATAAAAGGTCAATGGAACAGTAAACACATATATGATAGTAAAACTCATGCAACAATGGCCATTAACATTCTAAAATATAAGAAATGTTCCTTTAAGAAGACCACATATAAGTATTGTGATTTCATCTAATTGCTTAAAGCTCTCTCGTTCTTGCATCAACTTATAGATAATCAATTCGACCTTTTAGCCATAAAATGAGACAGGTCAGCATTCTACGGGAAAATTTTCAGGTTGTTCACCAATGATTTCTCATAGTAAACGGGAAGTTAAAACAAATGTTATAAACTCAAACAATAGAACACCTTCAAAGTAGTTTTAAAAAGGAAAAAAAATAAAAATAAAACTTGATTACAAAGAAAAAATAATAATGTATAACCAACTTTAGTATTGAGTCTTCCATCATTGGCAAAACTTGACAAAAGTAACCATCTATGTCTGTTACAATAGAAAAACTTGACAAAGTAAAACTTAATTTCACAAAGCCAAAGAACAAAACACATAATCAAGGGAATACTCAAACATCCTTCCAAAAAAGTTGAAACCCATATGACTAGACAGTCACCACAGTAGTAAAGAGGTTCTCCAATTAGTACAAGCGTGTGGCAGCACTGTCGTGCACGACTCAGTCTCTAGAGATGGTCCTTCTCAAACTCTTGTTGGAATCCAGAACAGTGGTTCCGATAATGTGACACGCCGTCAATGTTGGTCTTCAAAATTGTTTCAGCCATTGCGACAAAGAAGACATGAATAAGACAGAGGCGGAATGAAAATACTTCTAATTAGCAGATTTTTTTAGCTGGTTGTGGAGTTATAGAAACTTCTAATAACATGTTTTTAGCTAATAACATGAATATGAAAGAGAAATAAACCGACGCTGGAAGGAAACCTGCAAAATAAACACGGATAAAAGAGCAATAAAAGGGAAATCAGCTTGGAAAAAGACAGAATAAATAAATTTGCCAAAAATAAAACCTACACCGCAAAGGATTGACTGCAAGCGTTACCACAGAGGAAATGGACGGGAAAAAAACAAAGGGCCCTTAAGTGCCTTTATATATTAATAGATAATAGATTTTAAATTCAAAACAATTTTAGTTAATTCATATTTCTGTTCACAAATTATAATTTGGATAATCTCCTAGAAAGTTAACATAGTTGTTTTCAATTTGTCACGCCTTAGAATGAAAGTGGATAGCTAATAAAGAATGAAATGGTAGTATGTTCTTTTATAGAAAAACATCTAATTATTATGTTGTCTTAATTATTAATCAAGCAACTCAATTGTAACTACCCAAACAAAGCTTTCTAGCTCCGCTGCTGATACCAGCACCTTATGTGTGCAAATAAGGAGGGAACCTTATTTATTTGTAAACATGTCAGTCTACCTAATAACTTATTGGTAGGAGATATTTTTTGTCTTTTCTATATCAACGTATTAAGTATTTTGATTATTGCGAATCACATGGACTTGAGGAATTTTGATTTACAAACACCAAGTGCCTCTATCATGGAGACACGTGTACGTGACACATTATAGGCTATTAATTTTATAGACCCAGATGTAAAACTGTGTAATCTAATAGCATGGAATGTGCCACATACACCTCTTTGAAATAAGACTTGAGACTTGAGTAGTTGGTGAGGGGTTGTCGAAACCTAATTGCTTAGCAACTTTCACGGATTGCCACTTTTGTTTGAAACTAGTTACTAATTCTTTAAAAAATAGCCAATTATTTAAGTACATTTTCTAAGTAGTCCAAATATAAAAATCAAAGTTCGAAAAAAAATACAGGATGAATTTGAGCGGATAGAGGCAGTGCGAACCCTTTTCTCTAGACCAAACAGGGCCAAGCTGTAAAAAATGGGGTCGCAAGCCAAGTTTGGATGCATGATTTTGGGCCCCTTAGCTGGTCGGGCCCCAAGCAACAGCTTGCTGTGCTTGAGGTCGTCTGGCCTTGAGATCAAAATGCATTGTCAATTCCTGGCTAATACCGGGATTAGCTATCAGGAACATTAAAATGTCAACTTTATTTGACGGGGAAAAAAATGACAGCAACTCGCAAGGTTAAACTTTTTGCAAGAATAACTAAATGGCCGTGCATATTGCACAAAAATTCATTATATATTCACTGACCCCATTGCCCCCCCCCCCCCAAGAGGCCGTACCTGTACCAATTTGCTGCAGTATACAGCATAAGCAATAAGAAGGCATGAAAATGGAAAGCAGACTAATTAAACTAATTAAAAAAAGGAAAAAAAAAAAAAGAGAGACGTGATTTATGTTTTTGAAAGATAAAAGAGCAAATATATATATATATATATATAGCCCTTCATAGCACAGAAACCCCACTGTATCAAGAACTCAAGTGGCAGTTATGGCTCCAGCACTCTCAACAGTTGTATCCAAGTCAAGCGATATCAAGAAGTTTGTTGTATATGAAGGTTATGGAGTCAAGGGTCTGTCTGATATAGTCCTTTCAGCATTACCTAAGCAATATATTCAACCACCAAAAGAACAATTCAATGCCAGCAATGTCCTAACTGAGGAGTCTATTCCTGTCATCGACATGTCGAATCCAAATGATCATATGGTGGCAGATATGATATGCAGTGCAGCAGAGAAATGGGGTTTCTTCCAGATTATTAATCATGGGATTGCAATTCAAGTGCTTGAGAATGTGAAGAATGCAACTCATAAGTTCTATGGCTTACCAGCCGAGGAGAAGTACTCCAAGGAGGAATCACCAACGAACAATGTGCGCTATGGGACGAGCTTTTCTACCCAAGCAGAAAAGGCTTTGGAGTGGAAAGATTGGCTTAGCCTCTTCTATGTTTCAGATGAAGATGCTGCTGCATTCTGGCCTCCTGTTTGCAGGTTACATTATTATCAACTTTCACAGCATTTCCTCTCTCTCTCTCTCTCTCTCTCTCTCTCTCTCTCTGTGTGGGGTTCAACAAAACTAAAAAGCCCAATCCCAATAAATTTACTGTCAGTTATTGGCTATATAAATATTTTCCCAACAATATATTTGCAGGGATGAAGTGATGGAATACTTGAAGACGTCCGAGCACGTTATCAAGAAGCTGTTGGAGATTTTAATGAAAGGAATGAATATAAGAAGTATAGATAAAACCGTGGAATCTCTTCTAATGGGTTCAAAGAGGATTAACCTTAACTACTATCCCAAATGTCCAAACCCTGACCTCACCATTGGTGTAGGCCGCCATTCCGATGTTTCAACCCTGACCATCCTCCTACAAGATGAAATTGGAGGGCTTTATGTGAGAAAACCAGGCACCGATTTTTGGATCCATGTCCCACCATCCATGGATCTCTTGTGATAAATGTTGGTGATGCGCTCCAAATTCTGAGCAATGGTCGATACAAGAGCATTGAGCATCGTGTGACTGCTAATGGGAACAATAATAGGGTTTCAGTGCCAATCTTTGTTAACCCTAAACCAAGTGATATCATCGGTCCTCTGCCAGAAGCGTTACAGAATGGGGCAAAACCAATTTATAGACAGCTTCTTTATTCGGAATATGTCAAGCATTTCTTCAAGAAGCCACATGATGGTAAAGAAACTGTTGATTTTGCAAAATTGCAGTAAAGGTAACATGAGACTGTAACATCTTTTGCAGCAGAATGAATAAGACGAATCAGAGTAAGTAAAATAAGTCCTAAATTATGGTCTGTAAGCTAAATCAAGAACTTATCTCAAGCATCAGTGATGCTGAGGTTTAGGTTTTCTGGTATTTGCGTTATATGTTTCTCTGAATAATAAGAATGTTCTGTTCCACAAGTAGAGGCTTGGCAATTGTGAGTTGTGGGGTTGGAACAAATTGTGCTGATTCTGATCCCAGTATAAAACAGTGTTACTCTGTCTTGCATCACATAAGGTTTCTTGATCACCAGATATACAACCTATATAAATAGCACTACGTAAAGGTCATCATCAGAACTGCTACAGAAAATATGGATTACAAGTCACAATCATGATATATCAACTTGAACAGAACATTAACATAACGACACACCACAGTTAGGCGATATATTTATTGAGGTTTCCAGTGATTTTCCAGTTACAGCATTAAAAAATCCTCAATCAACATCATGACTTCTACCTTGCAAAACGTAGCGTCCACTCTGCTGCTATTTTGTCATGCTTTGCTCTGTCTGCCAAATACAAGTGAGCAATAGCTGGAACAAGGGGTTTATCTGCAGCAGCTAAAAATACTACATTAGAATTTAATAGAAAAGTCCTGCGACTAGTTAGAGGTAGAATTTAACATTGTAAAACTGCATTTGATGTTGAGTTAAAAGATCAAGTCAGAAAATGACATGCATGAGGCAAAAACTTCCGTAAGAAGCTAGCATGTGGCATAGTTCCTGCCACCCAACAGAGCCCTCCCTATATGGACAAGATGCTGCAAAGTAAAACAGCAAAAGGTCCACAAAAACTGCAAATGTACACCGAGGCAACAAGGAAGCCATTTGTCGGAAATTTTCTTCTTTTTTTTTTCTACAGTGAACAAAAAATGCATCAAGGCTAGAGGCACTTACAGGGGACAGGATCGGTAAAAATTGATCTGAGTGCAAGTAGAACCTTTGAAATCGTTAAAGCAGGGCTCCATCCCTCTTTCAGGATATCCAAACTAACATTGCCAGCTGAATCAACGTTGCAGTGGTAGATATGAGTTTTAAATACTACCTGCAGTCCTGAAGTCAAAAGTCAAAACTAAAGGAAGGGAGAACAATGGACAACATTGTATGAGATAAATAAAGGGATGAAAGAAGTAAAGAAAGAGGTGTTTGTCTGGACAATGATTCTCGAGCCTCAGGGCCTGATACTAGGAAGCTATTTTGGGTTTTCCAGTTTTTTTGATTGCAAGGAATATTTTTAAAAATTCTCTAGTAAGATAATTACCCCCCCCCCACCCAAAAAAAAAAAAAAATATATATATATATATATATAATGAAAAAAGAAAAAGGGAATTTTTATTCTCCCAGAACAATATATGGCATTGTTAAAAATAAAATGTTCCAGAATTTGTACATCTTTTGCATTTTTTGTATCAGTCATATGCTGAAAGCTACTCGAATATTCATAAATTTTCTTCTATTTTCTGCACAAATTTTCAACCGCTTAGTGTATGATATAATCTGCCAGGAAATTACATCATCAGAAATAAAAAATGAATAATAGACATAACAAGTTGATGCTGAAAGCAATCAACTGGCATCTTTCAAGTGCCACTAAAATTCTAATTTGAGATAGATAATCTTCTGTCTCAAGACTCCAAAAACATTTGTAACATAGTGCCAGACAAGTATTCAGTAGCTGCATTTCAGTAAAAGCACGTATACTTCTATCTGAATGCCATCAAACTCAAATCTTTCTAATTGACAGTCAACCAGAATGCTTCTTTATTGTATAATAACCGCAAATATTTGTAAAGGAGAAACTCGCCAAATTCTAAAAGCTCATGCCACTCAAAGAGTGAAACAAAGAGAAGTTATTTCAACGGTTACCAGTCCCTACTGGCTTCCAGATTTTTTTTTCACCTTCAATAATATCAAAATCTCCTAGTTATTGAACTAAGAGAAAGAGCTACCACGAATAACAAATAGACTACAATGCTCCAAAGCAATCTGGAGAAAAAAAAATGCAGAAGATCAAGTTGTTCAAGGTTTAATATCATAAATAGACTATTCGCCGATCAGCAGTGATCCAAATGGTTTGGAGATATACCTTTGGAGGTTTAAAAGGATAATCATTGGGAAATGTTATTTCTAGAAAAAATATGTCTCCTTCATATGGTGTCCCTACAAAATAGGTTGAATCAGAAGTCAGTCTACTTGCTAGCTATATAAAGTGCTAATTAGCTTCTCTGCATGCATATGAAAGGTTCTTCATGGAAAAATAACAGAGAAATCAACCAAATAGGCTAAGCATATTAAAAGTCTGCAAATCGAATTCGCGTGAAGTTAGAAAATGCAATTCTGAGCGACAACCTGTAGGTTGAGAATAGAAGGAAATGCAAGGAAAATGTGATGTAAATCCTGTTGTTTTTTCACATTAAAACGTGTGGGGTAAATGCAAGCACAATTGCTAACCCTTAAGAAGCTTCAAAACAAAAAGAAAAAAAAAATTAATAATAATAATAATTAAAAAAAACAATAAAAGGACAATGAAAAATCCAAGGCCAATAACATAGAAGAAAAATCACAAATACAGCAACAAAACAATAATAGCCTAAGCCTAGGCATAGCAAGGTAGAATCACTGTAGCACATTTGTTATATTAGCAAATTCTAAAGCCAAAGGTAATTCCATTAATACAAGCTCTGAAGCATAGAAGCTCTAAACTTCAGTTACTATAAGTAAACAAGTAACTCTCCTTAACAAGTGAAAGTTGGATAAATTACTTAAGAGCTTCTTCAAATATAACTTTGTTTACTTGTGCCAAGGAAAGGAGAAAAAGGACAAAACTTGGCAAGCTTTTTGGTAAGAAAAAGGATAAGCGTTCTTCACCCCCAAAAATATTCATACAGAATTTAACACAATTTTTACTCCACGCAAAAGATAAAGAGACAGGCGGGAACCCGGGGGACCAAAGATAGTGGCGACCCAGTGGTAAAGATTATCGCCTTTGGGTCCGGCAGCGCAGTCGGGAGGAGGGTCTATGCTCAGCTCAGACATTTCTTTCTGAATTCTCTTCCCCGACGCCGACACCAAAATTGTTGGCGAGACCAAAGTTGTTGAAGGCCACGACCTTCCTCCTCCTATGCCTCCTCTTCCGCCTCCACCCCCACCTCCGCCGCCGCCTGACGCTGTAGTCATCATAATGCTGCTCAAGTTGAGAAGGATTTGCTTTTCCGAATATTCTTTTGCTTTCCAATGTTTATTAACTTCTTTTTTCTTATCATCATCATCATCATCATCATCATCATCATCATTGCTTTCATATTTTCATTTATTTATCAATTATTATAGAATAATTTTAGTTAAACAAAACAAAGGAGAAAAAATTAGACAAAATGGACATGTTGTCAGATGTGTTGATAAATATAATAGTGTCATGTGTCAATTTTATTAAAATTTTTATTTGTCATTTTATTCAAATCGCACAATTATCATCCTCTGAACCTATGTAGTCAAGTGATGATATATGCAGATGAATGGGTTTTTCGTTTCAGACATTTCACCAGGTTCAACTATGCTCCTGTTCAATCCCTTGTCTATATATACACTAGCATACTACTGTGATGTGGATGCTGACCGATTGAAGTATAGGAAGAACAAGAGAACACAAAAAAGTTGGAGTGGAAAAGAAGAGGAAGAAAGAAGGTGAGGACGGCTAGACAATATATGTGACTTTTTTGAGTTAGAGGGGAAGAAAAGCCTCTCTTAGGTCGGCAATAAATTCATCCTCTACTTTCTTCTAAAATCTATTTTAGGGTGGTATGTAATTGATTCTTACAAAATCAATATACTCACTCAAATTAATTTTCATCCACACATTTGCACATAGGCTAGGAATATTTCCTTATTTTCTACCTACGCATTTTCCTAAAAAATCATTTTTTTATAGAATAAATTATCAAAAAATCAAAATTATACGAGTTTTAAAGCATCTCCACTGTAAAAAGTGTGCACGGGAAGATAGACACATAAACTTACACAAAACAATATAACTCTCTCTGCTTTTTATTTTTAATTAACGGAAAAAAATGTCAACTTTTTAAATATAGCGTTATCTTTCTTTCTGCTTTTATGATATACTACCATGAATAATGCTTTCTCAAAATAATAATAATAATACTAATAATAATAATATCATTAGCAATCAAATGTTAAGTAAAGAAAAACTAAAGTAACAAAAAGTTTCTAGCTGGAGGGAAGGGCAAATCAATTTACTGAAAGATGATAATTTATTTGCATTGTGTTTATATAATAAATTAATAATGATCCAACGTGCATGAGTTCATTGCTCTTTGATAAATCCGGCTTGGGCTGCAACAAGAGCCCTCATAGTTTACTGTTCGCAGTGAAGATTGTAGAGGATTAGATGGTAGGCCGCAAACAATATTGCTACAGGCTCTACTTACCGTTTTTTTTTTTTTTCTAATCAATGAAAAGCAAATGACATTGGCGGGTCTCTAGATAGCTTCCCCAATCCCCAGACCTCAGAGGCCAAACATGTAAGATCACGGCTAGAGCAGAGGAATTCAGAATCTCACATTTAGATGCTTAGTTATTGTTATTATGCTCACCAACCTCAACTAATAGATCATATATTCATCTCCGAGAGCTGTCGAGGTTTAAGAAAATTAGCGGCTTCATGAGAAGGAATCAACTGATCAATGCCTCGATGATGAACGAAGAGGCGAAGATCAAAGGTCTTCATGGTTCGTCTATGGTGTCCGAAGGGGTATGTGGCGGCCCCCTATTGGGTGTGTTGCGGGT
>CAVNYN010213967.1:0-12750 GCA_963692815.1 Nyctanthes arbor-tristis | reverse complement strand
GTTTGTAGGTTTTGGAATGCCTAGGCCCAATGCC
This sequence comes from Nyctanthes arbor-tristis, assembly GCA_963692815.1. Lineage (NCBI taxonomy): Eukaryota > Viridiplantae > Streptophyta > Magnoliopsida > Lamiales > Oleaceae > Nyctanthes > Nyctanthes arbor-tristis. The sequence continues at coordinate 12,716 of CAVNYN010213967.1, read as the reverse complement.
AGATATACAGCTTTTTATTACATCAAATACATGATGTCCCAGTCAATTACTTTTTTAGTCCCCAACTGAAATAGAAGAAGTACTCTCATTCTGTTCATTTTGGTCTTGTGTGTGAGTGAGTCCAGATTAGTCATCACAAATTTGTGTAGCAGTTTGTATCTCAAAGACATTTGTGCTACCCTGAAATCTGATCTCCTAGCTGGCCAATTTGTTTCAATTAATTCCTGGGCTATCTCATTATTGGATATGTTCCGCTGAGTTTGTTAAGAAATTCTGAACTGCTTAGCCCTATCCAGCTTTGCATACTATCTGGAGTAAACTGACCATTCTCCCCTCATATAAATTTTAGATGTGTATGAGCACTTAGACTCACTAGGATTTTTAAGGATATTTGCCGAGAATTCCCTTACTAATGTCATTTGCCTTGCCTCTGTAGTCAAATAGTTTTTCAATCTTGAAAAATTTCACCAACTCCCCCAGACCAAATTCCTCAAATTCAGAAAACATAATATGCCTCTCATATTGAAACTTTCTAAAAATGACATACTTCTTAAAATGCTTAGCAGTTTTGGAATCATGAAAGAGAAAGTTAAAAGGAACGAAAGAACCCTGTGCTGTTCAAATTTCAGTGCGTTTGAGGTCCTTTCGGTCATCAGGATGTGTTCTAACCTTGTCTGAACCTTCTGATAAGGAGGCTTTCCTATATACATCCTGGTCGGGTACGTCTATTCCATCATCTGATTCTGATTCAGAATGAGTCCTCTTCTTTGGACTCCCAATCTTTACCCTGGTTAGTCTATGTCTAGTAGGAATTTTTCTGACTATAGCCTCAACTTTCTGTTTTCTGTTTTTGGTGTCTTCTCTTTTCTGTTTTTCTTTCTCTGAAAATTTCTCAACCTTTTCATCAGTAGAAAATTCCTCAGAATTTTCTTCTTCATCCTCAGCCTTATACTCACTTTCAGACTTGTCGTTTAATTTTTTTGTCTTTTGTTCTCTATTAGAAGCGGATATATCCTCCTCCGATCCTTCTGATTCTGACTTGTTAGATTTTTCTCCTTCAGATTCCTCTTCTGCAAAATACAAAGAGGGTTTATCCTCATCTACCATCTCCTTCTATGGAGATTTCCTCTGTTCTTTCTCAACTGACTATTTCTGAACTTGATCTGCATCATTGGTCTATTGATTTTCCCTTTAATCGTTAGGGTTCGCGTGATCCCTAGCAATCAATTGCAAAATATCCTGGATATTTTGGGCTTCTCGAAGAACTTCAACTTGTGGAACTTCAGGAACAGGAATTTGTGGAAGTTCTTGTTGTTCAAAAACTGGTGATGGCAGATTTTGCTGTTCAACAATAGGCGGCTCCAATGGTATGGAATTTCCGGCGGTTGTGGCAAATTTTCCTCTATAGCAGGGTTTTAAACTTATCCTTCAAACAATATCATTGCCCAGAGTGGGTCAATTTGATAGGGAGTTTGTTCCATCGGCTTCTCCCGTGAGGGTACCGGCGTCGGATCTATAGACTCAACCTGTGGGATTTCTTGTTGTGGTTGCGCGGGAGGATGAATTTAAGCCTGAATCACCGACGATTGAGAAGATTGCCATAGACCTTCATCTTCTTTTGTGCTTTGAGTAGTACGGCTGCCGCGACCACCACGTCCTCGTCTCCCCCTGCCTCTTGCACCTGTTCTAGCAGTTGTTCCCTTTCTAGCCATGATTCTCTGTGATAGATTTTTGAAAAGAAACACAAGAATTCTCAAAAAGTTTTGGAGAATAGTGCTGAATACTTTCCAAAATACCTTTTGAAGTTCACACCATGAAGTATTCAATCAACTGAACTGTTCTCAATGGAAGAAATTTATTTTCAAAATGGAATTTCTTTTGAATTTATCTTTTTATGGTCAATCCTGACTCTACTTTGCACCTTGTGAGGACCTAACTTATTGAGACTTATAAGTGATGCATAAGAAGACCTATCATCATCTGAACAACTCTTATAAAAAGAATACAACTTTTAAGTCCTAGGCTTGCTCGACTTTTTCTATAATTTTGAACATTGTCTTTTGAGGGTAAAGGTAGCTTACATGCACTCAAAGACTTGATTGATTGGTAGCTTTTGCCCTTACAGACTCTGCCCTCTAGACATTATTGGTTGTATGTCATGCTGAAGAGTGTAGATACTAACCATAGGTCTACATCAAAATTATGGCTCTCAATCAGAATACATCTTATGGTGCAAAGCAGGCAGGATGTATTCCATTCTTTTTATACAGTTTATCTTTATGAAATTAGGAGAACAAGTTTTGATTGATCTCTTAAGGATGTGTCCTCCTCTGAGTATTTCAGTGATATTCTGTACAAATATAAAGTGATTTGATTAATATGATCATGAGTGACACACAAATCACACAACTATAAGAAAAATAAAAACTTTTTGTTTTTCTGAGATTTTCTCATTTTTCACCCTCTTTTTTATTATTTTTTTATGTACAATGCAATGCAATTTTTTTCATTATGTTGAGCCTATTTAGGCTGTATCTAAATGCCAATCTGTTTTCTAAGGCCTTCAAACCTTGATGCATCCAATGATTAAGTAAACAAATATACAAGTTGATATTCTGTCTGAACATACTCCAAGGCAATCACTTTCTGTTTAACCAACTCTCTGATAAAATGATGTCATATGTCAATATGCTTAATCCAAGAGTGTTGAACTGGATTTTTGAAAATATTTATAACACTTGTGTTATCACAGAAAACAGTAGCCTGATCTTGTGAAATTTCATAGTCCTCCAACATCTGTTTCATCCAAAGAATCTGTGTGCAACAACTTCCCCCGGCTATGTATTCTGCTTCTGCTGTGGAGAGTGAAATGGAATTTTGCTTTTTACTCATCCAGGCAACCAAGTTGTTCCCCATATGGAAACATTCTCCTGAAGTACTCTTTCTGTCATCAACATTCCCAACCCAATTTGTATATGAGTATCTAGCTAGATTAGCATTGGTATCTTTAGAAAACTATATGCCATACTCTGATCTCATCCACTGATATATCTGATAATCCTTTTAACCGTAACCAGATGTGTCTCTCTCGGCTTCGACTGATATCTTACACACACCTACACTGAGGGATATGTTTGGCCTACTTGCTGTCAGATAGAGTAAACTTCCAATCATGCTATGATAAATAGTAGGAGATCAATCTGCTTTGCTTGATCATCCTTTGACAATTTCATATTTGTAGCCATTGGAGTTCTCATTGGTTTTGAATCTTCCAAGCCAAACTTCTTTACCAGATTTCTAGCATACTTTGTCTAAGAGATAAAGATACCAGATATGTCCTACTTCACCTGTAATCCCAGAAAGAATGTAAGTTCACCTACCATACTCATCTCAAATTCTATTTGCATTGTGTTGACAAATTCCTTTGTCTTGGCTTCTGAGGTTGATCCAAATACAATATCATCCACATAAATCTAAGCAACAATGATTCCCTTCTTCAATGGTCTGATGGATAAGGTCTTGTCAGTACCTCCTCTATTGTAGCCTTGTTCAAGAAGAAAGTTGGTGAGTCTTTCATTCCAAGTTCTGGGAGCTTGTTTTCAACCATATAAAGTTTTCCTCAACTTGTACATATGTTCAGGATACTGTGGATCAATGAATCCTCATTATTGCTTAACATATCCTTCCTCATTTAGAATGCCATTAAAAAATGCACTCTTCACATCCATCTGGCATAACTTGAAATCCATATGACATGCTACTGCAACTAGTAATATGATTGATTCAAGTCTAGATACTAGTATAAATGTCTCATCAAAGTCTATCCCTTCCATCTGGGTATAACCTTGAGCCACAAGTCTTGCTTTGTTTTTTATAATCTTACCTTGCTCATTTGACTTGTTTTTGAAGACCTACTTGTTCCAATAACATTGTCATTAAAGGGTCTTGGTACTAGTTTCCAGACTTGATTTCTTTCAAACTGATTTAGTTCATCTTGCATTGCTTGAACCCAGTTTCATCTTGTAAACCTTCCTTCACATTTTTAGGTTCAACTGTTGAAATACAGCGCATACGACCAAATTCTTGTTGAAATTTTCTTCTGGTCATCATCCCTTCTTTTCTGGATAGGATGTTGTCAACTAGATGTGCCTTCTATATTCTGGTAGATGGTCGTCTAAGTTCTGGTTCTGATTCAGGTTCTGATTCAAATTCAGATTCTACAGTTTGTTCACTTTGACTTTGGCAGGATGTATCTCGCTCAGGATTTACCTGTCCTGATGCAGTTGTCTGAGGCAATATGTGTTCTGAATAAACGGAGTAGTCAGCACTATCAGCAACTTTAACATTTACAGACTCAATAATATTTTGAGTTCTCATATTATAAATTCTATAAGCCTAGAATTCTCAGAATAACCAACAAAGACTCGTTAATCAGATTTGGCACCAAATTTACCCAGGTGATCTTTATCATTCAAGATATAGCATTTACTACCAAAAACATGAAAATAGCTCAACCTAGGTTTTCTGCCTTTCCAAATTTCATATGGAGTCTGATTAGTTCTAGGTCTTTGTGTTACTCTATTAATGATGTAACATGCAGTGTTGATTGCTTCAGCCTAAACTTAGCAGGTAATTTCATACTATTAAGCATAACTCTAGCCATTTCCTACAAGTTTCTATTTTTCCTTTTAACTACACCATTTCGTTCAAGGGTCCGAGGTGAAGAGAATTCATACATAACACCATATTTATCACAAAAATCAGAAAAATAAGAATTATCAAACTCTTTGCCATGATCACTTCTGATTCTTTTCAATATAACACCTTTATCAGATTTTTCATTTGAAAGGTTCTGGAACAAAACACAAAATCTGTCAAATGTATCAAACTTTTCTCTAATGAAATAAACCCAAGTATATCTAGAAAAATCATCAACACAGACATATATGTACTTGTTACAACCAATACTTTCAGTTTGAATAGGACCTATCAGATCCGTGTGTATGAGTTCAAGTATATTGGAGGTAGATAGGTGCTGACCTGCTTTGTGTAAATTCCTAGTTTGCTTACCTTTCTGGCATGGTTCACATATACTTTCAGGAATGGTTTTCAATTCTGGAATATCTCTAACAGCTCCATTTTTGTTCAATCTGAGTAGACTTTACTAGTTGATGTGATCCAATTTCTTGTGCCAAAGTTCTACAGGGTTAGTGCTAGCAATTTTACAAGTAAGTTTTGGATTCAGTACATAACATTTATCACTAAACCTAACTCATTTGAGATCGGAAGAGCACAGCAAGTTTGAATAGATCGGGATAGCACACTTTGCATTCAGTTTTAGAAAATAAGACTCTAACATTATCATCACATAGTTGACCAACACTCAAAAGATTTGCTTTTAGACCTCATACATATAAAACATCTTCTGGAGTGGGTAAGCCTTCAATGCAGATATATCCAGATCCTTCAATGTGACCTTGAAGTCCATCACCAAATATAACTATACCTGTTTCACCTCTTTGAAAGTTGGTTAACAAATTCAAGTCACCTGTCATGTGTCTAGAACATCCACTATCAAAATACCAAGTGTTAGGGATTAAAGCACTTAAAGAAAGTTTCACAACATAACTCTTATACTCACCCTTTTTCAGCCAAACCTGTTTTACCTTACCTTTTACTTTAGGTATTTTGACTTTGTGTGTGTTGATCATGTTAATGTACTTTTGACAAGTAAAAACATCATGATCAAATTCACCACAAAAACATCTTGATTCTGATTTTGCTTTTGAAATGGTTTCTGAGGTTTGTACTGATTTTTGAATCTCCCACCTATTTGCTATTTGTTCTTCAAGAACATTTTGAATTGCTTGGTGAGTAGTGCTATGTTATCCTCATTATCAGTATCTTCCTCTGGCTCAGAATCTTCAACCTTGCTTTCAAATTCAATCTCGGGTTTCTTCTCCTTTTCCTTTTGGACATGTTTAGCTCGTATGTTAACAAGGATCCTACAAGCTTTTCCACACGCATCACGTCCAGGTCTTTCCTTTCTTCGATGGTAGTAACCTTTATCTAGAATCTGTCTGGAAGAGATCGTAGAATTTTCTTGGCAATCTTTCAATCAGTATATATCTTGCCTAGAGCCTGTGCTTAATTGGTGATTTCACGCGACCGTGCATAATAGTCCTTGAATTCCTCATTGTCCTTCATTGTGATTTGCTCAAACTCAAGAGTGAGCATCGGGAGCCTTGAGGACTTGACTGTAGTTGTTCCTTCATTAGCAACTTGAAGGGTATCCCAAGCTCCCTTAGCAGTCCTACAATTAGTAACAAGTTTAAAATGACTTTGATCTATAAAGGAAAAAAATAGCATTTAAAGCTTTAGAATTCCATCCATATGTAGTATTTTCTTCAGCAGTAAATTGAGCATCGGGCTTAGCAGTAACAGCATCATCTGCAGTAGCGACAGTGGGTGCTGTGTAACAAGTACGAATAGAAGTTCAAGCCCTATTATTAATAGACTGAATATCAATTTGCATGCGGACATTCCAATAAGCATAATTCGACCCATCTAGAATAGGTGGTTTAACAGAAGATGTATACATGTCTAGATGAACCTGATCACGCTAATAACTTAAGTGAACCCGCTCTAATACTAACTGTGAATACGGTGGTTATCTTGACTTTAAGCAGGATGTATCCTGCCTGGCTACTTAATTATTATTCTGGTGCAGAGTGTAACACGACCTAGATATGTCTATCTTGGGTATGTATTCGGAAATTAAAAACACTAGAATTGTTGACGCAAAAACCCAACCGGGAAAACTTCGGGCACCCTTGTGACGGGACAAACAATCCACTAACACAGATAAGAGCTTAGTACAGCTTGAGAGACTTAGTGATATCGCAATAAACACTAAACATTCAAAAGGAAAAACTTATAAAAGAAACTCCCATTTTTGCGCCTTTTGACATGTGGCAATGTACACTGTTCTTGTCCTCTCGCTATCACGCTCACATGAGAAAGTATGTCAAGCCTCCTAGAATCCACCTGGACTCATCGTGGGAAACAAGAACTCCTAACACTCTTCAGTCCTGTGTGGATCGTCCCTCGTACATATATGATCTTCAATCAATGCACTTTGTAGGGTTTTGCCAAACAAACACGGTTTAGAACATTTAAGTTCAAATGCAACTATATAACTCATGGGTTTTAAACAGTGTGTTTGTTCTCTCTTGTTCACGTCGAGCTTCAATGGATACGGCAAAGAATATTTTGCTCATCTCGTGATTGTCCTTCTTTGCATCAGCTTACAAGAGATTAAATAGGATAGGATTTTGAATTCTTATGTAAGCCAAGAATTAAAGTTACCAAATCAAAGTAGAACAAGAATAAGGCAAGTTAGAATTCTTGTACACAATGAATACGAAACTTACCTAATTCTATAAAAACTTGACATGCTAGTATTTTAATCTAATCAAATAAGGTAGCTTCAATTCAACTAGGATTAGCAAACTTTTAAACATCTCATGTAATTGAAATTTCTTCGATCTCTCAAGAAAGGTACACACACCCCAATCTTTCTTTTGGTCAAAGAAAAAGAATAAATTTGCATGCTTTAAAATATCACACGTAAAAATGTAACGAAAATTATGTCACAAATATTTTGACACTTAGCAAAAATTAGGAATGCCAAATTACAAACTATTTTGTACTAACAGATACTTAAAAACTAAATTTATAAAGGCTTCTATCCTGGAAGTCATTTTGATGTCCAAGCCATTTGTTTCTTGTATTTCAGATAACCCAAAACTCACATACTTACAGCTCACACCAAAGTTAATTGATTCCATATACAATTATTGGCAAATATTTTGTGATAGGAATCGTGAATAATTTTAGGGCCTCTCGTTAAAAAAATTGTGTATGCAAAGTATTCTTCCATTTTGTTTTGTCTTAATTTTTGTTCCTCCAAGGGGAAGAGTCATGCCAAAATTGCTACACATTTGGGTAAGCCATAAATGATTTTCCATTTACGATAATTACAAGTAATTCTGCAAAGAGTAAATTTCCATACCGTCAAGTATGTAGTCATAAATAAGTCAAAGGTCTCTTATTAAAAAAAATCTTGGCTGAGCACTTTGCCTCTTTGCATATTTTCATTTTTTTTAACGAACATTAATTCTCATAAAAATTTCGACACGTTCAAGTAGTAGCCATATATAAGTTTGCTTTTACTACATATTCTTGCAATTACTTTTGCAGACACTTCATGTACTATTAAACTAAAAGGTTTTATCTAGAGAAACTTGAGTTGACACAACAAGTAATGGCTAATTATATTATTTCCTTCTCTTACCAAAGTCCCTTGTGGTCTGATGGCTTCCAAGTTGACTTTCTTGTCCACTGATTAAGAGTTCGGTTCCCCTTCCCTAAAATCCTCTTGTATTGTACAAAAAAAGAAAAGTGTCGTTCACATTGCCTGGAAAGGTTATAAGGTAAAAAGTTGTGGTAGAGATACTAGGTTGCTCAAGTTTCTCACAAAAGTACAAACTCAAATCATATCATGTTGAAATTCAATGGGCCAAAATCTACTATTTCTATCGTTTGCTTGTTTATAAAATTTCTATATGCATAGGACTTTCTAATTATTTAATGTCTAGTTAATTTGGAAATCACTTTTGCAGCTAACAAGCTTGAATGGATTTTTTGGCTACATCTGGAGAGCTGATTTATGTACATATCTCAATGCTCAATTTATATTGTTTGAGTTACTACTTTAGGTACTCAAAAGCTAAATATAGAAGGTTGTATATATAGAACGAATCTACAACACACACAAATAAATAACTTTTGGATTATAAATTGAAAATACACTTGATTCTTTGTTCGAAATCAACCAAGAGTCTTACAACTGAGAAATGATATAAATAGAGAAAAAGTAAACCGTAACGGTCCATTAATGGTCGGGCTTACGAAATTCCTAATCGTTGGATATAGGTGATAGCCAAGTAATTATTCTTAACTATTAGATTTGTGTAACCACCAAGCAACTATATTTTGTAAAAATAAGAAAAATACTAATTTAATTAATTTGCTTTCCCGTTATCATTTGCGGTCTTCATCATAAGGGCTTTAGTTCTAGAAGCCATTTTGATGTCTAAACCATTTCTTTCCCTAGTGTTTGAGATAAACAAAAACTTGAATACTAATGGCTCACATTAGAGTTAATTGATGCTTTATGCAATTATTGGCTAATATTTCGTGATGGAAATCTTGAAAAACTTTAAGGACGCTCACTTAAAGAACGTGTCTGCGAAGTGTTTTTCTATTTTGTTTTGTCCTAGTTTTTTTCTCTCTAAGGCGAAGAGTCATGCTAAAATTGCTGGACATTTTGGCAAGTCATGAATAATTTTACATTTGCGATAATCGCAAGTAATTTTGCTATTAGTAGTTTCCACAACAGTGAAGTAAATATATAGTCATAAATAAGTCAAAGGTCTCTCATTAAAAAAAATTTCTTGGCTAAGCACTTTCTTCCTTACATATTTTGATGTTTTTAAAGAACAGCAAACAATGACGTAAAAATTTCCGAACATTTAGGTAAGTAGTCATAAATAATTTTGCATTTACTACATATCCTCGCAATTAATTTTTTACACACTACATGTACTATTAAACTAAAAGGTCTTATCTAGAGAAACTTGAGTTGACACGACAAGTAATGGCTAATTATGTTATTTCCTTTTCTTACTAAAGTCATTTATAGCGTCAACTATTTTGTTGTCTGATGGCTTCCAAGTTGGCTTTCTCGTCTATTGACTAAGAGTTTAATTTCCCTTCCCTACAATCCTCATGTACTGTATAAAAAAAGAATAGTGTCATTCACAATGCCTGGAAAGGTTTTAAGGTAAAAAATTGTTGTAGACATACTAGTTTGCTCAAGTTTTTCACAGAAGTAGTGACTCAAACCATATCATGTTGAAATTCAATTGGCCAAAATCTACTATTTCTTTCGTTTGCTTGTTTATAAAATTTCTATATACATAGGACTTTCTAATAATCTAATGTCTAGTTAATATGGAAATCACTTTTGTAGCTAACAACCTTGAACGGATTTTTTGGCTACAACTTGAGAACTGATTTATGTACATATCTCAATGCACAATTTATATTGTTTGAGTTCCTACTTTAGGTACTCAAAAGCTAAATATAGAAGGTGATATACATAGAACGAATCTACAACACACAAAGATATAACCTTTGGATTATAAATTGAAAATACACTCAATTCTTTGTTTGAAATCAACCAAGAATCTTACAACCGAGAAGCGTATAAATAGACAAAAAGTAAACTCTAACAGTCCATTAATGGTCGGACTTACAAAATTCCAAATCGTTGTATATGGGTGACAGCCAAGTAATTATGCTTAACCTTTAGATTTGTGTAGCCACCAAGCAACTACGTTTTCTAAAAACAAGAAAAATAATAATTTAATTAATTTGCTTTCCTGTCTTCATTTGTGGTCTACATCGTAAGGGCTTTAGTTCTAGAAGCCATTTTGATGTCCAAACCATTTTTCCCAGTGTTTGAGAAAACCAAAAACTCAAATACTAGCAGCTCACATTAGAGTTAATTGATACTTTAGGCAATTATTGGCTAATATTTTGTGATGGAAATCGTGAAAAACTTTAAGGAATCCCGCTTAAAGACCGTGTCTACGATGTGTTTTTCCATTTTGTTTTGTCTTAGTTTTTTTCTCTCTCAGGAGAAAAGTCATGCTAAAATTGCTGCACATTTTGGAAGTCATGAATAATTTTACATTTATGATAATCGCACGTAATTTTGCTATTACTAGATGCTATTACTAGATTCCTCAACAGTCAAGTAAATATATAGTCATAAATAAGTCAAAGGTCTCTCATTAAAAAAAAAAAAAATTCTTGGCTGAGCACTTTGCCTCTTTGCGTATTTTGATGTTTTTGAAGAACAGTGAACAATGAAGTAAAAATTTCCGCACGTTTAGGTAAGTAGCCATAAATAATTTTACATTTACTACATATCCTTGCAATTAATTTTTTACACACAACATGTACTATTAAACTAAAAGGTCTTATCTAGAGAAACTTGAGTTCACACGACAAGTAATGGCTAATTATGTTATTTCCTTCTCTAACTAAAGTCATTTATAGCGTCAACTATCTTGTGGTCTGATGACTTCCAAGTTGACTTTCTCGTCTATTGACTAAGAGTTCGATTCCCCTTCTCTATAATCCTCGTGTATTGTACAAAAAAAGAAAAGTGTCGTTCACATTGCCTGGAAAGGTTTTAAGGTGAAAAATTGTTGTAGAGATACTAGTTTCTCACAAAAGTACTGACTCAAATCATATCATGTTGAAATTCAATTGGTGAAATTATACTATTTCCATCATTTGCTTTTTTATAAAATTTCTATAAACAAGGACTTTCCTGTTACCTAATGTCTGGTTAATTTGGAAATCTTTTTTGAGGTTAACAAGCTTCAAGGGATGTTTTTGCTACAACTGGAGAACTGATATCTCAATACTCAAATTTTTATTGTTTAACCCCTACATTAGATACTCAAAAACCATATGTAACGGCTTCAATCGTAGAAGTCATTTTGATATCCCAAACATTTTTTTCTAGCATTTTAGATAACAGAAACTCATATACGAACAGCTCACATCAATGTTAATCGATGTTGGCTGATATTTTGTGATGGGAATCTTGAAAAATTTTAGACCCTCATTAAGATAACTTCATGTCTTGGAACTATTTTTCTGTTTTGTTTTGCCTTAATTTTTTTACGTATTACTTTTATTTAAAAGTTATAACAAACTATACATTCTTGAGGGTTGGCTCTTATTGAAGATAAAGATGAGACCTTCTTTTGATATGTATATCGCATATCTTTAAGTTATTTATTATACTTTTTTCTTCCCACAACTCGTATTAGTTTGAAAAGAAGAGTTTTTTAATTTATTTAATATAAGTTAAGGGCAAATGAAGAATTACAGTAAATATGCACGGGTAAAATTGGAACTCAAAAGATATTCCCCCATTTATACTTGTATATAATATTAATAATAACGATGAAAGTGATTATGATGATATCTATTCTTTCACATTGAAAGAGTAATCGTTAGGATCGATCATTCAAAGAAGTCGCACAATCGTCGTACTCATTTACATCCTCTCCCATACATTGTTCAGGAGATGGCAGTGGTAGAGAATTTATATGTTATTGACATCTAGTTAACTTTTACTAAATAATTAATTACTTTTATAGTGTTTGGAACATGTATGTATATGTCTTTTCTATTAAAGTGGTTCAAAGATCCCCCATATTACCACATTTCAACAGGAATTATAGGGCTAAAAAATGCTACTAAAGCTCAAGAGAAGATACCTTTTTCGTCTAAATTTGGTTTTCTGCTAATGAACTAAAGGCTTTAAAATGATTTGATCCATATACATGTGGATTAAATAGCTGGATCACGAATATGAAACAAGTTGTTTTAATCCTAACTTTGTGGTTATTTCTTTTTCCTTTCATTTTTATTTTTAATTTATTTACTCTTTTTTTTTTTTTTGGGGGGGGGTGGGGGAACATCCCACCTCGAAAATCCTAACTCCATTGTTTTCAATTAATTTATTTAAATAGTGCTTAAATCTCTTTCTACTAACTATTGCTTCA
>CAVNYN010213961.1:0-20528 GCA_963692815.1 Nyctanthes arbor-tristis | reverse complement strand
CAACGTCACTTCTTTTAAACTTTAGCAACATATGAGGGACGGATCTGTGGTGAACAGGCCCTAAGCAAACTCTAGAAAATAAGTCTTATGGCTATCGATTCTTTTTTCTCTTAGATATAGGCTAAAAATAGATCAATCAAAAAACCAATAGGAATTTTTAGTTGATTTCATCTAGACATAATAATAACCAAATAAAACAACAATTCAAGTCCATGATCAAATCTCAAACGAGTTTACATACCGGTATTACAAAAATAAATAAATAAATAAATAAAAAGAAAAAAATGGAATTGGGCTCCATAGGCTGACCGCATCCAAGCACTAACTTCTTGGGCTTGGGGTCAAGTTCGGCTCTATGCGTAACTACCCAGTCACGGTGAAAATACGGTAGTATTAAACATGTCGACTTTCATAGGGCACATATTCGATGGTAAATGATCTTACAAAAAGTATATACTTTCGAGCACAAGATGCTATTGACGCTTAAAATTTTATACCAATGGGACGTGCTTTTTATACCCTTTTAAGGTTAAAGTAGTCTAATTGTGAGGCTTATACAATAACATATATTCTCTCCGACTCTCCGTCTTAAATATATAATCCAATTTTTCCTTTTATATTGTCTCAAATATATAGTCATCTCTCAATATTGAAAAATCTAATTTACATTACTTTACTATTATATCCCTTTTCAGTACTTAGTTATTATAACTGTCGATTTTGAATTTTACTTATGACATAGTGGAAATTAAGGACACTGATTACAAAATGTGTCTGCAATAAAATTTTTTTATTTCTTATAAAAAAGTAAAGTGAATCAAATAATTAGGATGATGAATAACTATCTAGAATGGGCTAGAGTCATAAAATAAGTGGCTGGCCCAAATCACTTAAATCATAGAGGAGTTTGTTCCGTGAAGTTCATGTCCATGCAAGGTGTCTATTTTACTGGTCCAATAATTGAAGCTCGAGAGGCGAATACTAAGCTGAAGAGCGATTACCCAAAGGAGAAATTACAACTTAAAATTTCCAACAAATGAAAGGAAGATATACAAAGACGTTTGTCTTTGAAGGATTATGCCATCAGACGTCTAATATAGTGTGCTTTGATTGGATAACCTATGTGTGAGTTGTCCTATCAGAGCACGTAGAGTCTGTATCTGATAGCAGACATTTGGCGTGCGAATAGAAGTGTCAAACCTGACAATTGAAAGTGTTGTAAAAACATTCTATACAAGATAACTTAATTTTTGTTTCTTTAAATTTGCGCACCTTGGACGCAGCAACAAAATTTCTATCCTCTGCAAGTCTACATTCCCAATTTATAATTTAACCCATATATATAACTTAACGGTAATATTCAAACACCTTTTGAAGGTTTTGTTACAAAACCTTCTATCTTATGTAGTATGCATTGATGTACGCCACATGTATTTGAAATACACGTGACTTGCATCAATACATATCACATGGGGTAAGAGGATTTGTAACAAAACCTTCGCGAGGTACTTGAATATTTTCATATAACTTAATTTAAAATAGTGATTTGAACTAGTACTATAGTTACTAGGTTTTTCACGTTCTAAGCAGAAGGTTCTGGATTCTAACCGTACCTGCCTCTCCACTCCCCTATATGCCCAATATATCTTTAAAAAAAAAAAAAAAAACTTAATTTAAGACACGTGGCACTATTTTATAAATGTATGAAAAAAATGATAATTCATTTTCTTGTTTATAATTTAAGACATGTGGTATTGTTGTGTATATATACACTTTTTTTTTGTGTGGAAAAAACACCAGTAGAAGTATAATGTGGTTTTTAGGACTCCACCAGAAGTTTCATAAGGGGTTTGAAGACTCGTACATTTTATTCATGGTAAAATAAAAAGGGGATATATAAACCTTACCTTCCAATGATTACAAAGTCCAATGCTAAAAACAAGTGAAATATTCCTAACCTGTCTCAAATATAGGCGTTGCATACAGGGAAGGAGCTAGCCGTTAGTATCAGCTTTTGGTCAAAATGAAGATTAATACTAATTTATATATTAATATTTTTTTTCATCAAATATTTATATGGCCAAAAAATACATTTTGGTCAAAAACTGGTTTGCCCATGTATAATTCGACACCCCCTCATCTCCGCCGATCGTTGCATACAATCAATATGGAGGATCCGTTTTAGCTTTCCTACCTTCAAGTTGTGATAAGCAAACCCTTGAGTAATTCAATTTCACATAAGGTAGAGAAGGCGAAGTCCAATTGACTGGAAGGGTTAATTTCACAAAAGGTCCCCAACTTTTGGGTTTAGAATCAGATAGGTCTTCAACTTTTTTTCACTCGTTTGGATTCCCAACCTTTCATAAATACACACAATAGGTCCCTCTTACCACTATTCACTCAACTTTTCATATAAAATAACGATTATGCTCTTTAACTTTTTAATTTTAAAAATAAAACATTTAAAAATATTAAAAATAATAAAAAAAATTAAAAAAATTATTAAAAATATTAATAAAAATAATAAAATAACTTTTCATATATTTTTAAAAATATTAAAAAACCCCACCCCACCCCACCCCACCCCACCCCACCCCACCCAAGAGGGCCCATAGAAATGGCTACCGGAGCCATTTCTGACGGCCAAAAAGCTGTCAGAAACAGCAGAAAACTGTGGAAACTGCTGCTGTTTCCAACAGCAGATATGGGGGGGTGGATCCCCCCCATTTTGGGCAATAATGGGCAGCAAAATAATTGGGTAGCAAAATGGGGGTTCCAACCCCCTATCTACTGTCGTTTTCGGTAGCAGTATTATGCATTTTTAGGTAGCTTTTTGGCAGTTGAAAATGGCTCCGACAGCCATTTTCAGTGGCTCTCTTGGGGTGGGGTGGGGTGGTTTTTTAATTTTTTTATTATTTTTAATATTTTTAAATGTTTTATTTTTAAAATTAAAAGGCTAAAGGGCATAATTGTCATTTTAAATGAAAAGGTAAGGGAATAGTGACAAGAGGGACCTATTGTGCGTATTTATGAAAAGTTGGGACCTAGGCGAGTGAAAAAAAGTTGAGGACTTATCTGATTCGAAACCCAAAGGTTCGGGACCTTTTGTGAAATTAACCCTAACTAAAACCACTCTGTGCTTTTTTTTTTTTGGCCCCCTGTACTCCTTTTTAGTTAATTCCTACTTTACATAAGTATTTTTAATTAACTACACCAAACCTTCAACTGAATTAATTAATAACCTTGGCAGAAGACATATTCCTGCCTCATATTTAGCCTTATTCCTTTCTATCCAAGTAAACAAATAAATCACCAAAGGAAATAGAGCAAACCAGTTACTTTTACCACAGCAAGTCATGCACCAATAATTCTTCTTTGATTATATTATTATATATAGAAGTACGGATGAAGAAAAATTTTTTTTGATTTCCTTATTCACCCCCCTATATTTTTATGAAAAGCCTAAAATGCCCTTAGTTTATTTATGGCAGTAGTAGTAATAATAATAATGATGATCATAATAATGATAAATTATATTTAAGTACACAAACTCTTGGTCTATTATAAATTGTTCATTAATTTAGTCATATTAAAGACAAATTTAATTAATCATTCGACATATTTAACCATTCATATTTGAAACACAAAGTTAATAACGTACGTTTCATTATTTTGTAAAAACTTTTTAAATATGTCAACCAAATGAAGAAAAGTCAAACGTAACGCTTATGTGGAATTTTATAGATAGTCACTTTTCATTCAGTTTAATTAACTAAATTAATTCTCACAATTGTTTAGTAGATTGGTGTTTTTGGCATCTTTTAAATCTCATGAATCATAGATTTCTCTTTTGATTTCTTTGTGATAGCAACTTAAAAGAAGAATGTACTGATGAGATACTCCCTCATTAATCTCACATTGTAGTAAATAAAACAGATATATAAAGGGCTGTTGAAAAAAACTAGAGAATTATGTTGTTATTAACTAAAAATAAATTAGAGATTTATGTTACTAAACATTAAGTTCTAAGATATATGTCAATGAATTTATTTGGATTCCCGTGAAAAAAAATGTATTCGAATTATGATTATTCAATATGAAATAAAAGTAATAACTAAAAACCACGTGCAAAACAGGCGGAAATATGATTATCAATATGAAAATCACGGGCAAAATGCAAGTAATAGCTGAATAAAAGTAGGGGAGAATCAAACACTCTTTGCTTGATGCCAAATTTGTTTAAAAAAAATGTTTCCAGATAAAACCAGCAAATTGACCTTTCAAGAAAAGATGAGAAACGGTTTCTTCGGCTTCATGAAAACACAAATATTGAGAAGGCAAGCATACTTGAAGTCTAGCTTTAATGGTCTCATCAACAGATTCCCGGTTATGCCACAATTTTATTTTATTTTATTTTACTTTATTTTATTTTATTTATTTATTTATTTATTATTTATTTTTTTGGGTTTTTTTTTTCTTTTTCGTTTTTTTTTTGTTGCGTTTTTTTTTTTCCGTGGGGGGCGAGGTCGCGCACTTATGCCAAACATACTAAATTGATTTGTTCAAAGTTTTGCTAGACTTGATAAGCTCAATACAAGAAGATAATGTAATTATAAAGGATCCTGCAGGCTCCTGCGTCCAATGTAAGACGTGCTTTGCCTTAGAGTTTGAAGGAATTTGCATTATTTCGTTCATCACAAGAACAGGCAGCACATTTGCGACACCCCAAATTTTAGAATGTTTGGAGCGTTAGTTTGATTTTTCTTGCTAACTTATAATATAATTTAATGTGAAAAACGACAACATTCAATAGAAGTTTAAAAGTGCGGAAGGCAAATAGAGTACATTAGTCTATGGCAGTTGTCACAAAATAATTGGAGCTTATCAAATGTTTATCCATGAAAGATAAATAGATTTTCAAAAGATTAATATTTCATAATGCATATTTAACCGTTTGTCATTTCACCGCCGGCCCCAGAACTAGAAATTTGTTAATTTTGAAAGGAATAAGTATTTCATACTATAAAATTAATGGTACACATAGAGATGTAAATTCTTATAGGGTAAAACCCTAAATTCTTTCGTAAAAAAACATCATATAATAAATGCAAGTCCACGTTCTTAATAGATCTCTCTGTTATTTTTTTATTCTTATATGAGAACAAGTGAAACATAGCAATAGCAAATTCTCAATTCTTAATGCAATAAATTATGCGCATATCAAGAGATCTTATGCATATAACATGCAATTCTTATTATTACATATCCACATATATCATTCACAATACAAATAAATCAATATTGGGCAATCTTAAAAAGAGTTTCGAATAAAGAGTCTATCTCTTAGTTTTCTAGAGTTGAGCTATGAATCTTAAAATTAGCTTTCTAAGGGTCTGACCGCTCCTTCTAGTAAATAAAGAAAATTAATTAAAGCTAGGAGTTGAAAGTTAAAGTTTAATAATTAAATTAAAACTTTAAGAGCTAACGTGAAATAATTAAAAGTATAGGATGTCGGTGAAATGTGTTTCAAGCGATTTTGAGGGCTAAATTGAGAAAGAATTAAGATTAGAGATGAATAGGATTTAAATCATAAGTTTGGGGACTAAAAAGGCTAAGCTCAAAATTTATGGGGACTGAAAAGCTAAACTTACAAATTGAAGGGGCCGAAAAGCTAAACTTTGAAAGTCAGGGGATTAAAACATTTCAAAGTGGAACTTTAAAAACTGTTTTGGAAGAAAACATAACTTAAAAGAATAATTGGAAGGTTCCTAAACTAGAGGGATCAACTTATTCTACTTAAAATACGAAGGGACCCCTAAATAAATATGGTAAGTATTTAAAATTGGAAAAAAACCCCCCATCTCCAATGTTTTCTGTAGATGCTTATATATACATATGTATATATACAAACTTCCAAGGGGTAAAATAATGGCCAAAAATCGTAGTTTTTACTGCAAAATAAGGGGAAAAGGTTGCTATCGATTCTTTTTTCTCTTAGATATAGGCTAAAAATAGATCAGTCGAAAAACCAATAGGAATTTTTAGTTGATTTCATCTAGACATAATAATAACTAAATAAAACAACAATTCAAGTCCATGATCAAATCTCGAACGAGTTTACATACCGGTTTTACAAAAATAAATAAATAAATAAATAAAAAGAAAAAAAATGGAATTGGGCTCCATAAGCTGACCGCATCCAAGCACTAAGTTCTTGGGCTTGGGGTCAAGTTCGGCTCTATGTGTAACCACCTAGTCACGGTGAAAATACGGTAGTATTAAAGCATCTCGACTTTCATAGGGCACATATTTGATGGTAAATGATCTTACAAAAAGTATATACTTTCGAGCACAAGATGCTATTGACACTTAAAATTTTATACCAATGGGACGTGCTTTTTTTACCCTTTTAAGGTTAAAGTAGTCTAACTGTGAGGCTTAATAACATATATTCTCCCCGACTCTCCGTCTTAAATATATAATCCAATTTTTCCTTTTATATTGTCTCAAATATATAGTCATTCCGATCTGAAAAATCTAATTTACATTACTTTACTATTATATCCCTTTTCAGTACTTAGTTATTATAACTGCAGATTTTGAATTTTACTTATGACATAGGTGGAGATTAGGGACACTGATTATAAGATGTGTCTGCAATAAAATTTTTTTTATTTCTTAGAAAAAAGTAAAGTAGATCAAATAATTAGAATGAGGAATAACTATCTAGAACGGGCTAGAGTAATAAATAAGTGGCTAGCCCAAATCACTTAAATTATAGAGGAGTTTGTTTAGTGAAGTTCATGTCCATGCAATGTGTCTATTTTACAGGTCCAATAATTGAAGCTCGAGAGGCGAATACTAAGCTGAAAAGCGGTTACCCAAAGGAGCAATTACAACTTACAATATCCAACAAATGAAAGGAAGATATACAAAGACGGATGTATTTGAAGGATTATGCCGTTAGACGTCTAATGTAGTGTGCTTTAATTGGACAACCCATGTATAAGTTGTCCAATCAGAGCACGTAAAGTTTGTATTAGATAGTAGACATCTGGCGTGCGAATAGAAGTATCAAACTTGATAATTGAAAGTGTTGTAAAAACATTCTATGCAAGATAACGTAATTTTCGTTTCTTTAAATTTGCGTCTCTTGGACGCATCAACAAAATTTCTATCCCCTGCAAGTCTACATCCCCAATTTGAGACTTCCCCCCTCTTTTTAAATTTCAAATAGGGTGAAAGGGTGAGGAGGATGTGACTCAAACTCAATTAAAGATTCTAGTAAGAAATTTGCCCTACACTGTACAATCTCCTTGACGAACCACACTTCATTTTTTGGGACTTTGTTTTAAAAGTTTTTTATTATATGATGCGAATTAAAGATTGTAATACGCTACACATAATTTGAAAGAAAAATCAATTTGAAAAATATATATGAACTTTGTTTTCAATATAGAACCATGATAACAATTTCCTTGGGTACAACATATCATTTATTTATTTAACGCGTGTTTTGAAAGAAAAAATGATTTTAAAAAAATTCAAAAACATATTTATAATTTAATCCATATATATATATATATATATATATATAAAACTTAAAGGTAATGTTCAAACACATTTTGGAGATTTTGTTACAAAACCTCCTACCTTATGTGGCATGCATTGATGTACGCCACATGAATTTCAAATACACGTGGCTTGCATCAATACATATAACATGTAAGAAGAGTTGTAACAAAATCTCCGCTAGGTACTTGAACATTTTCATATAACTTAATTTAAAGTAGTGGTTTGAACTAGTACTACAACTGTTAGGTTTCTCATGTTCCAAGCGGAAGGTTTTGGGTTCTAACCGCACCTGCCCCTCCCCTCCCCTATGTCCCAAATATATCTTTACAAAAAAAAAAAAAAACTTAACTTAAGACACGTGGCACTATTTTATAAATGCATGAAAAAAATGATAATTCGTTTTTCTTGTTTATAATTTAAGACATGTGGTACTGTTGTGCATATATACACTTTTTTTTTTTTGGGGTGGAAAAAACACCAGTAGAAGTATAATATGGTTTTTAGGCCTCCCCCAGAAGTTTCATAAGGGGTTTGGAGACTCGTACATTTTATTCATGGTAAAAGAGAAAAGGGGATATATAAACCTTACCTTCCAATGATTACAAAGTCCAATGCTAAAAACAACTATATGCAAATGCAATGCAAGGATGAAGTACTCTTTCACCCGTACAAGATCACAAAAAACAAGTGAAATATTCCTAACCTGTTTCAAATATGGGCTTTGCATACAGGGGCGGAGCTAGCCGTTGGTATCAGCTTTTGCTCAAAATGAAGACTAATACTACTTTATATATTAAATTTTTTTTTTTTGCAAATATTTATATGGCCAGAAAAATACATTTTGGTCAAAAAGGGGTTTGCCCATGTATAGTTCGACAACCCGTTATCTCCGCCAATGGTTGCATACGATCAATCCGGAGCACTACCAGAGCTAAGGGGGGCCATACCAGGCCCCAGACCCCCTAAATTGGGAAAATTTCTTCTTTAGTTTGTTTTTTAAAAAAATTAATATATAAAGGTAATTTAGCCTTGCATAATATACGGCTCACCCTTCCGGCTCAGTCCTTTAATAGCTCCTAGCTCCTCCGGAGGATCCGTTTCAGCTTTCCTACCTTCAACTTGTGATAACCAAACCCTTGAGTAATTCAACACATAAGGCAGAGAAGGAGAAGTCCACTTAACTGGAACCACTCTGTACTCTTTCTTTTTTTTTTTTTTGGCCCCCTGTACTCATTTTTAGTTAATTCCTTCTTTACATAAGTATTTTTAATTAACTACACCAAACCTTCAACTGAATTAATTAATAACCTTGACAGAGGACATATTCCTGCCTTATATTTAACTTTATTCCTTTCTATCCAAGTAAACAAGTAAATCACCAAAGGAAATATAGAGCAAACCAGTTATTTTTACCAGAGCAAGTCATGCACCAATAATTCTTCTTTCATTGTATTATTGTATTATTATTCACCCCCCATATTTTTATGAAAAGCCTAAAATGCCCTTAGTTTATTTATGGCAGTAGTAGTAGCAATAATAATAATGATGATCATAATAATGATAATTTGATCATAATAATGATAATTTATATTTAAGTACACAAACTCTTGGTCTATTATAAATTGTTCATTAATTTAGTCATATTAAAGACAAATTTAATTAATCATTTGACATAATAACAATTCATATTCGAAACACAAAGTTAATTACGTATGTTTCATTATTTTGTAAAAACTTTTTAAATATGTCAAACCAAATGAAGAAAAGTCAAACATAACGCTTATGATTATCAATATGAAAATCACGTGCAAAATGCTAGTAATAACTGAATAAAAGTAGGGGAGAATCAGACACTCTTTGCTTGATGCCAAATTTGTTAAACAAAAATGTTTTCAGATAGAACCAGCAAACTGACCTTTCAAGAAAAGATGAGAAATGGTTTCTTCGGCTTCAAGAAAACACAAATGTTGAGAAGGCAAGCATACTTGAAGTCTAGCTTTAATGGTCTCATCAACAGATTCCCGGTTATGCCACAATTTTATTTTATTTATTTATTTATTTATCATTTTATTTTTTGGGTTTTTCTCTTTTTCGTTTTTTCTTTTTCTTTTTTTTGGTTGGGGAGTGGTGGGTGGCGCACTTATGCCAAACATACTAAATTGATCTGTTCAAAGTTTTGCCATACTTGATAAGCTTAATACAAGAAGATAATGTAATTATAAAGGACCCTGCAGGCTCCTGTGTCCAATGTAAGACATGCTTTGCCTTAGAGTTTGAAGGAATCCTACACGACGCTCTTCCGATCTCATCACAAAAACAGGCGGCACATTTATAGCGCCCCAAATTTTGGAATGTTTGGAGCGTTAGTTTGACTTTTCTTGCTAACTTATAATATAATTTATGCAGAAAACGACAACATTCAATAGAGATTTTAAAAGTGCGGAAGGCAAATATAGTATATTAGTCCATGACAGTTGTCAAAAAATAATTGGAGTTTATCAAATGTTTATCTATGAAAGATAAATAGATTTTCAAAAGATTAATATTTCATAAGACATATTTAATTGTAACCACCGTTTGTCATTTCACCGCCGGCCCCGTAACCTGAAATTTGTTAATTTTGAAAGGAATAAGTATTTCATACGAAATACTCAGTAGACTCAAGCGCCTATCAATTAATTTATAAAATAAATGGTACACATAGAGATGCAAATTCTTCTAGGGTAAAACCTTAAATTCTTTCATAAACAAGCACCGTATAATAAATGCAAGTCTACGTTCGTAATAGATCTCTCTGTTCTTATTCTTATTATTATTCTTATATGAGAACAAGCTGAGCATAGAAATTTTTTTTTCAATTCTTAATGAAACAGATTATGCACATATTAAGAGATCTTATGCATATAACATGCAATTCTTATTATCACATATCCACATATACCATTCACAACACAAATCAATCAATATTGCGCAATCTTAAAAAGAGTTTTTGAATAAAGAGTCTCCTCTTAGTTTTCTGGAGTTGAGCTATAAATCTTGAAATTAGCTTTCTAAGGGTCTAACCACTCTTTCTAGTCAATAAAGAAAATTAATTAAAGTTAGAAGTTGAAAATTAAAGTTGGATAATTAAATTAAAATTTTAGGGGCTGAAGTGAAACAATTAAAAATATAGGATGTGAGTGAAAATGTATTTCAAATGATTTTGAGAGCTAAATTGAAAAAGAATTTAGATTAGGGGTGAATAAGATTTAAATCATAAGCTTGGAGACTAAAAATGCTAAGTTCAGAATTTTAGGGACTGAAAAGCTAAACCTAGAAATTATAGGGACTGAAAAGCTAAACTCTGAAAGTTAGGGGATTAAAACATTTCAAAGTAGAACTTTAAAAACTGTTTTGGAAGAAAACATAACTTAAAGGACTAATTAGAAGGTTCCTAAACTAGAGGGATCTACTTATTCTACTTAAAATAATGGCAAAAAATCTTGGTTTTTACGGTAAAATAGGGGGAAAAGGTTGCTCTCGATGAGCTCTACTCATCTTATGTAAATACTTAAGTGAATCATGAAATTTTTTGTGAAAGCCCATTTTGAAAAATTCATTTTCCAGCAAGTGGAGGGGCCTTCGAGCTAAAATATTGGTATATTTGAGTTCTGCATGTCAAGGCCAAGCCAATAGTATAGATTTTGTGGCTTGTGGAGATCTTGAAGTTTTGGGCGTTCACGAGCAGAGGCTCAGTTTTTCTGGCGGTTTCTGGTAGGCTTGTCGGCGGCGACAGGTGGTGCCTGCGTGGTGGAGGGTGAAGCTATGATGGGTGTAAACGTGGTGGCGTCTTTGGTTTCCAGTGCCAGTGTGAATATAGATTACATATATGAGTCGTAATTGTGTTATGAGGAAGGAAGATGATGATGAATCTCTGGGTATGTATATATACAGGTGCATAATCTTTTAAATAAGGGGAAAAAATATATATCTTGATGTGAATGAATGTATTTACATATCTTGTGTGTGCAACAAAAGTATATAGAATGAAGAATGCATATGCTTGTGTTTGTGGGTGATTTGGTAGTAAGAATGGAAGAGACACAATCATTGGAGACGGAGGAGAGGAAGTTATACATTGGCTGCTGGATCTACTTGTTGTGAAAATTAGTGGGTTGAGGAGACTAAATAGATATTCACTTTTGGCACATGGCTTCAAAGGATAAAATGGTAGAATATGAGGCTATCAAATGGGGTAATTTATTTTAAATTCTTGGGTTTAACTTAGGCTATAGGTGAAAGAAAAGTAAGTTGGGCCAATTGGCTGAATATGAGTTAGGTTATTAGGACCACAAAATTGGGTTACAAATTTTGGATTGCACTAACATGCATTTTGGATTAATTCACGTAATTGTTGGATTAAATTTTGAGATGACAATATGAACTTAAATTTGGTATTCAGTTAATGATTGAAATAATCAGTTTAAATCCAAATTACTTAATCACAATTGTTAGTATAAGTTTGGCTCATTTGTTCTCAAAATCACCTCGTTACAATATTTGTAAAGTTTAAAACAAAATTATGGTTACGACTACACGCTCGACAACGAAGTTTGACTATTAAAAATTTATTTTAGACACTTCATAGCGACATGTATATTAAAATAAAATTTTCTAGTCGCTACAACATTACTAATTAGCATAATTCCAAGAATCATTCAAAAAATAATAACATGCTCTTTTCTTTAAAATTAGAACCTCCGTATCTTAGGTTCGAATCCCTCTATATATGGCGGTTTCTCTACATTTATTGTGGTTTGTAGTCCCTGAATAGGGGTTTTTATTGTTACTTTATTTGGAGTATTATTGATTTCTTAGCGTTGTGTTTAAGTAGAATATATATCTATGCACTGTTATACTACTATTACAATACAGAATGTAACTATACTTCAAAAAAAAAAATGTTGGAACCTCCATACCACTTCAAAGGACTTGATGGCCGCCATTTATATGTATGGTATAAATATACATATATTTACTCAAATTAGTTGTAATACATTTTTAACAAATAATTATTAAAAAACAAATCCTTTATTATTCTCCCAGTACGAACAAAAAAAAAAGGTTTTATTTTTTAACTCTTTAATTTTTTGCATTAAAGAAAATATTTAAATCCTAGCTCTATATATGTGTCAATCGAAGATCCCTCCAAGAAGTTTATACCATAACTGGCAAAAACTCATTATGCAGATGTTTGTTACATTCTACTACTTTTTTAAAATTTGAACTTAGTCAAATCAATTACATTCATAAATATCGTGGGACTCATTTATACTATACAAGCCTCCATAATTTAACTCCAATCTCTCTCTCTCTCTCTCTCTCTCTCTCTCTCTCTCTCTCTCTCTCTGTGTGTGTGTTTTTATGAAAGGGAAAATTCTCTCTTATATTTAATTTCACTATTTTTTTTTCTTTTTGAAGGGGATAAAAAAAGCTTTCAAGCGTACGCAAACACCCACTTATGATGAGGTGCTCGTGTACATTTTGAAGAGATCTGCATTTTTAGCAGACATGAGGTTCAATTAGCCAAAGTTCAGTGGAATAAACATGGTAAAAGATGAGACTACTTGGAAAAAAGAAGACATTTTAGCAAAGTACCATTACATTTTATTAACAAAAGTTTTATTTGATATTTTGCGTGCTCGCTATAATCATCCTTCTACTTAATTATAACATTAGCGCTTTCATCTAGTTTAAGTACAGCCCAAGATAGTCCTACTTGGAACTAAAGCCGAATATTCACATCAGTCCATCTTACCTTTTTTTAAGACCACAAAATATTGTTCAAATTTTGCTAACCTCATCATGCTGTTGTACAATAATTTGGGCCAGTTTATCTTGATGTTGCATAATGATTTGGGCTGAATTACTACCTTTACAGTTGGTGTCCCAATTGGTTTTATTTTTTTATTTTATTTATTTAATTTATGAAAGCATAGTAATTCCGATAATAATGAGTATGTGAAACTAATGCTCTATCAATTGTTTCAAAGGCGAACTGCAAAATATTACTAGAATAATCATAAAATTCTTCTTTGCCCTCAAAGACGCAGCTTTCCTGAATTACTATGCTTTCATATACTTTTCCCTTATCCCTTCAATCTTCTCATAATTTCCAAAATTCATTCCATAATTTCTCCCCTTCTAAAATCACAAAATTTTATAATTTTCAAATTTTCCTTTCTTGGAGTCCTTGAATCTATAGAAACTAATTCCCAGAAAATGTCACTTTTCTATTATTACTATTTATATTGTTGTTATTATTATTATTGTTGTTATTGTTGTTATTTACTAGAATTATCACCCATGCATTGCACGGGGACTCTTAAAGTAATAATAACAAAATTCATTTTAGTTTATACAAAAATTTAATAAATTACTAATATAGTTAATTGAATCATATATTAGTATTATGAGACATAAGTTTCTATAACCATTCTACCATATCTGGATTTATTTGTCGGTAACATTTTTCGCACCATTTAATTCTACATAAATAAAAATTAATTGAGGTGATAAACTTCCGATCTCTTAATAGAAATTATTGAACAACTATTACAGCACAGCAGAATCAACTTGCGGTCTATTGCTCACACAAATAATCCAACCCCAAATATAGGAAGGCTATATTTAAAATGACAAACTGAAATTTTTGTTTCATAGAAAAATTATAAAAAAATTCTAATTAAATTATACAATCGGCAAATTGGAGTATTATAATTTAAAAAAAAATCAATTTGATTTATTGTATTGCAATAACCATATAAAAAGTTCTTCAAAAATCATTAAAAATTGAAATTTACAATTAAGGTTAGATGATACAGATTTTTAGAAATTTATTGGCCTAGATATGTGCTATGTATATGTTTTATTTTAAATATATTTATATATTAGTGTAGTGATGGTTTTTTCTTCCCTCTTAGTATAATCAAAGAAATGGTAATTCAAGAAACAGTCATTCGAGTAATAAATAATATTATTTTTTTAAACAAAACAACTACTTGTAAAGCTTCAAATTTAGTCCAAGTGTGTGCCTAGAAAAAAAAAATCCTATCCAAATGAAATTATCAATTACAAAACATCGTGTAATTAAGTAGAGTAAGGTATTGCATTATATGAAAGCACTAAGATAACGATGCCCAACTAAAATAACACTAATTCAATCAAATTGTCAAAATTGAAATTTAATTGATAGTAAAAATCACGTCTTTGTCCAATATTTTATTATTCATTGTTATTGAATTTTTTTGAAAATCAGTCTTTCCGTACAACGCACGAGTGAGAGGCTAAACTCATAGTTGTAATAGTTGACTGTTATATGATTATTTGCCAGGATGGTAGGTGTGGGTTTGCCATATCTTGAACTTCCCCCATGAGTCTTGAAGTCATCCCAGACCCGCCTCAAACATACAAATTCATAGGGCGGGTCAAGACAGGTCGGGTGATAGGGTGGAATGGGACGCTACCATGATCCACGAAAAGATTCATGAATATTTTCCCCTTTCAATTAATGTTATGTGTAACACATTATCAATTGATGAACGTAAAATAAAACAAAACCTTTATTCAGAATTTTAAAGTTCCCAATATTAACTAATATAATAACATGATTCTTTCAATTCGATAGAAAAATCCTCTTCCGATCTAATATAATAAAAAATAAAAATAAATAGCCACAGATTTATGGGTTAATCAGTAAAATTGCCATCTCTAATAATTTCTACACTTTTTTAAAATTAAATTTATTGAAAATAAACAAAAGAAATGCTTGGTGGGTCACGGGTTTGTGGGGCGGATCCAACTTGAGCTGCACCCATCTTGGACGCACATCGGGGTGGACAATGTTGCTCCATGCCCGTCCTTTTGTCGTAATTAGGCGTAGCGGGTCAATCCTATTAGGGACATGCCTCTAAGGATTTAATTTGTTGATATGTTAAATTGACATCTCTAATTATTAGACGACTAATTGTTACAACTTTATATAGGTTGGACGTGTGAACTTACACAACGTGTTTGGAGGAGACCAGAAGTTTAAATTTAGGTATTTTACTACAAATATCCCATAGTGAATTGTAATCCTCATTTCAATTCATAATTTTATACAATACAACTGGTATATTATACTTTATTTATGACATAATATCTACACTCACACGTCAATTTTGATGTAAATATACAATATAACTCTACCCAAGGGCGGATCCATTTATGGGCTAGGGAGGCAACCCTCAATGATTTTGAAAACTTCTAGTTAATTATTAAAAAAAAAATGGAAAATGACAAATTCTCCAATCACACTGCCAAATCAAAGAAATGAAAATTGGTTTTTGGGCTTTGACGGAACGTACCACCCAAATAACAATTCTTATTTCTTAAACCAAGATTTATGAGGAAAAAAACTCGATTCATATTCCACCGTTCACCGAATGATTCGATTATGACAAATTGACAACAAAAAAAATTGAATAACCCAATATCGCATTACGGTTCGCCTTTTACATTCATCTTCAACCATTGGGTTTTTCATATTTCTTGTACAATTTATAGTTTGTTTCGTCGTTCGTCATTGTGGTCGTCCACCACAATCCACCAGATAGTCACAATTTTTTTCACAATTTGAGGTATGAACATCTTATATTCACTTCTTATTTCTTAAATTCTTAATAGTGTAAAATTTCTAATATAAATAATATATAATGTTTATTGTGAATTTTTATGAATTCTTCATTCTTCAATATAATTGTATAAATAATATATAATGTTTGTGAATTTTTTTCTTCATTCTTCATTCTGCTGGACGTTTGGAACGTTTTAAATTGTTCATTGAAAATTTGAAAATAAGTTATTTAATCTTAGCTTAAGATTGTTTATGTTAATAACTAATTAGTTACTGTATTATTGAATTAGAATATTGGCCTAGTTATTGATATAAGTCATAAAGTATAATTTGTATGAGTTGTGACATATTTAATTTTTTCTTTGATAGATAAGAATATTGAAAAATATTTTAAAAGGAAAGATCCTTTTTCTTCTGAGGATCAAAATGTTGATGGAAAAAAGATTAGTAATGGTAGCGGCCCTAGTGGAGTTGCACAAAATGAAAGTGATATTCGTGTTGAAATTGGAGAGGATAGGAATGAAAAGAATATTCCAATTGAAGTGAACATTGCGCATGGAAGTGGTACTAGAGATAAAAATGATTTTTCAAATTTTCCTAGGGATCCTGGACTTCGAATTCCACTTATACAATATGATGTTAAGGCTCGAGATGAAATTCAAAGAGCATACATACAAATGGGTCCTTGTCAGCCTCGCAAGCATAAGTTTCCACAAACAAAATTTGGAAAATTAACCTTCTTGGTTTAATGATCTTCCATCTTGGTTGGAGTATAGCATAGAAAAGGATGTAATATTTTGTTTCATTTGCTATCTTTTTAGATCAAGTGGTAGAGAACGGAGAGATAGTGATACATTTTTCAAGAGAGGATTCAAAAATTGGAAAAGAAAAGAAAGATTACAAGAGCATCTTGGAGACCATAATAGCGCACATAATAAAGCTCGCATTAAGTATGAAGACTTCATCAATCAAGGTCAAAGTATTCAAACAATTTTCTTGAGGCAATCACAACAATCAAGGAATGATTATAGGGTTTGTTTAAGTGCTTCAATTGATTGTGTTCAATTTTTCTGAGACAATGGCTAGCATTTCGAGGACATGATGAGTCAGAGCATTCAAATAATCTAGGGAATTTTCTTGAACTGTTACATTTTTTGGCCAGGCATAATGAAGAGGTTAAGGCAGTTATTTTTAAGAATGCTCCTGAGAATCTCAAGTTACATCCCCTAATGTGTAAAATGACATTGTAAGTGCTATTGCTTCTGAAACAATCAGTGCTATTCTCAAAGACATTGGAGATGGATTATTTTCTATTTTGGTAGATGAATCTCGTGACATCTCAGTTAAGGAACAAATGTCTACTTTTTTACATTATGTGAATAAGAATGGATATGTTGGGGAACGTTTTGTGGGTATCAAGCATGTATCGAATACCACAACATTCTCTCTTAAGGCTGCTATTGATCACTTATTCTCTAAATATAATTTAAGCATCGCTAGTTTGAGGGGTCAAGGTTATGACGGGGCAAGTAATATGCAAGGAGAATTTAGTGGTCTCGAAGCACTTATTTTAAAAGAGAACACAAGAGCTTACTATATTCATTGCTTTGCTCACCAACTTCAACTAGCTCTTGTAGCTGTAGCAAGCAAGCACGTAGAAATTGAAGCATTCTTTGATTTGGTTGACAGAGTGGTGAATGTTGTAAGAGGATCGGCTAAGAGTAGTGATTTTCTTCATGAGCAACAAAGACTCAAAGTTTTGGAAGCACAGGACCATGGAGACATTTCAAGCGGACGAGGCCTTAATCAACAGACTACTCTTAAACGTTCAGGTGATACACGGTGGGGATCTCATTATGGTTCTTTAGTTAGCTTGATTCACATGTTTTCACCTACAATTGATGTCCTTGAAATGATCGCCATTGATGTTCCAAGTACTGGAAAGAGAGGTGAAGCACGTAATTTATTGAATTTGATATTGATCTTTGACTTTCTGTTTAGTCTACATCTCATAAAAAGGATATTAGGAATTTCAAATGAATTGTCAAAGGCACTACAACGGAAAGATCAAGACATTGCAAATTCCATGGCATTGGTGCAAGTTTGTAAAGAAAGACTCCAAATAATGAGGGATAATGGATGAGATTCTTTTTTGGAAGAGGTATGTTTATTTTGTCAAAAACACTACATTGATGTACCTAAGATGGATTATATGTATAGACCTCTAGGCTAATAGGCGAAATCGTAAGTGCATGATACCGTTCAAGTAGTATAGGACTAGATAAGTCCCGAATGTCGATCCCACAGAGAAAGTTGTCACCTATTTCACTTGAGTCAATTTCACACCAATTGAATAAGGAAATTAAAAGTTGGTAAAAGAATAATGAGGTTGTTTAAACTAAAAATTAAATGCTCTATCTATTTTAATCTAGGAAGCAACTCAAATTGCTGGACTATAAGATTTATGCATGAAGGCGTTGAGACTCATGAATCCACAATAAACAGGCGTTCCAATTACGCAATCTCACTCATGACAAGTCACCATCACGTACTTACAACCAGTTTCACAAGTTTAATTGAAAACCTCTCTTGAGCAAATTCAAATCTGTCCAACCAAGTAAACCCACTATATCTCTATGTGAATTCCAACCTAGTTGAGTGCATTAATTAACAAGAAACCGTTTCCGTGGTCACACAAATAATAAAAGTATATCTCTATCTTCTATGCAATTTATGTTTTCTATTGAAGTGCTAAATTGGTGACTTACCTCTTGGTCTCCTCACGAATTCACTAACACAATTACAAGTTGATCAGGCTCATAAAAGGTACTTACATATCACAATAGAAAACAAGCACGCAATAACAATTAGAGTCATGAATGAGATTAACACAATCAAAACATGTCTATTGCTTCATCGATTGTCTCAACAAGGAAAATTAGTTACGCATAATAAAGGAATTCATAGCATAAGCATTCGTAGTGTTTGAATACATGACCATATTTTTGCAAAGAAAAGACGAAGAATAACGAAGGAAACGTTTGCACCAAACGAAGAAATTCGTTCTTCAATCTTCACGCAACCCTTGGCTTCAATCTCCAAGCCCTTTGCTCCAATCTCGTAGCCCTCCAGAATGATTTTCTATCATGAATCCCCCCTTTTACAGAAGAGTTTTCGTTCTTTTATAGTCGGGGCGGCCTTAGAACCCTAGAATGTGTTAAAAAGGGCCCGAAAACTAGTAAACGGCGTCTCCCTATACGGGCCGCGGGTGGCCACGGGTTCGCTTGCTGCAGCCTACCCACGGCCAACAGATTTTTCCTCCATCCCGCGGGTGACCGCGGGTTGCATATCGTGGCCTACTTCTATGGCGTGTAGTTTAGTCCCTGTTTTGAGTTTTTCTTGCGACAACGGTCCTTTTCGGTTTTTCCCTTCTTTTAAACACGTCCTCAAACTTCTTAAACTCTGCATAAAGGTCCCCACTCTCTTCAAACACAGCACAGATGATCTTCTCACCCCGAACTCTCGAACAATCCCACCTCGATTCTCCTTCTTGAATGTAAAGCCTCAATTTGGTTCAAAAATCATTCTTTTCCCTTGTATCACTCTCATTTGAGCTTTTCGCCTATATGAACCATATCCACACAAATTAGGTAGAAATCTGTTCGATTTTATATAAAATTGCATAAGTTAAAAGAAGTATTTTTGTATATAAAACACACTTATCAAACTCCCCCAAACTTAACCCTTGATCGTCCAGGGTAAGAAATTTACCCAATTACATTAAACACACAAAATAAAATTACACATAACATAAAATAAAAACTTGTCAACATCCTACCCTATGTCGTTCATGACTGTCACAGAACATTGCCACCAACAGTGAACTCATCCAATGCTTGACTACAGCATGGGCATAATCACACCCACCATTATACACTTTGGTCGGGCTTCCCCAAACCACAATAGTCAAATATGTTCTCACCCTCTCATGAAAGGCACACATCCCCAAAACTTATTATTTTTTCCTTTCGCACGACCTCTTTTTTCCATACAGATATATGCTTAAAGGTTTAAATCTCTCATCTCTCAAAGAAGTATCAAGTTGGTTTAGATCTTACCACAATTATACTAGCCTAGTCAATGTGGATTCTCTCAATTTTTTAGGGCCCCAACTTTTCCACTATCCACCAGGCAGTCAAACCTACTTACAATCTACATCCCCAAAAATTGAAGCGTAGCCTTGCAGTGATTATTCTACCATTCAATTTCTTTTTTTTCACAAGCCAGAATCTTTCTC
>CAVNYN010213954.1:0-33486 GCA_963692815.1 Nyctanthes arbor-tristis | reverse complement strand
TTAAGGGCTATATGCCCCCCCCTCCAAAAAAAAAAAAAAAAAAGAGGTTAAAAAAAGTGGATTTAATTGGCCGTTGCTCCGCCACTGAGGTGCTGAATGTGGTTTATTATCATATTATATAATAATAAATAGTGAAGATTCAAATGTAGGCCTACATGATTTAACTAGTGAGCCGGGCTCGATTATAGGAGCAACAACGTCATTTTATAATCATATAATTCAATTTCTACTCCAATTTATATTGAATAGAGTAATTCTATAATATTTTCTTTTCTTCTTTTCCTAACCAAATTATAAACAAAATGTTGAATATGAAATAGATTTATTATCAGTGACAGATATATTTACTTTTAGTCTCTTTTTAACCAAACAAAGGTTAAAATTGAATATGATCAAAAAGCTTATATTACAACAATGTCAGATAAGAAAAACAAATTCACATGATTCAAATAAGTTTTGTGGTTTCATTCATTTAATGATTTATGGACTTTGAAAACAAGTTCACACGACTTGAATATCTTGGACAAATGATACCGGACTTGGTCCACTTTATCAAATGTTCAATATTGGAACATATTACCATCATCATCATTAAAATGGACTCAACTTTGCAGCACACAGGGGAATAATTAGTTTTGATAAACAAATTTGGTTTACATATATGTTGTTGGGTTTGTGTCCCAAACTGGTGCCAATTTAAGTTTAGGCCTAGCCCATGTGTATTTCTTCAGCCCATTAGAGCCCAGCTGCATGCATACCGTTGGATCTCCAAGATTCATCTCATCTGTTCTTTTGGGGTTTAAATAGTATAAGCATTAGGGTTAGTCTAGAGTCTTTGTAATCGACACACTGATTAGTGTCAAAATTTGCGACGCTCTTCCGATCTATCATTTATAAGGCACTATACGTTCATTTGACAGTAATCCAACCATTTTGTTAAGGCAAATTGATTTTCATGTTACAAGTTTATTTTGTAGGAATACATGTCCTAAAAATATAATTAATTAAAGTACGTATTCATATGCATATTAGCAAGTATTGTACATGAAAAAATGGTACTTATTGATGTATTTTTATGTTGCAAGTGTCGGAAGTTCATGTCGCAAGTTGATCAAGACAAGCCGGGATGTTCAACAATTACGTCGACTGTGGGCAAGTGTCAAAGAAATCGTGATAACCGGTAGTGGCGGAGGGAGGGGTATGCCTGGGTATGCACGTGCATACACGTGCATACCCAGGTTCCCATCCCTCAATTTTTTTTGCTCTTGCATAAATTTGAAATAAATGTTCAGGTGAAAGAAATGGGAAGCAACAGATAGCAAAGATTGGAGGTGAGGAAAAGGAATAACAGAGATTGCCTTTTTTCCCCTCTTTTGTTGTAAATCTGAACTTTTCTTCTAGTGGAATTGAGAGTATCAGAGTTGCAGAGGTGATAAATTTAGGATGTGAGGAACAAAGGAAGAGGGGTAGTGGGGGTCCATTATATTCCCATTAATTACAAATTTGCCCATAATTCCCATGTTTTGGCTTGATATTTAGTCAATATTGTCTACTTTTCTGTATGAAATTTCCATTTCAAATAATTTCTGTCGTTCACCAGGACTAACATTGAATCACATATATGTATGCATTAAATTAACTATCATTTTATCCACAAAACATTGAGCGTCATTAAAAATAATACTGAACCACTTATGAATCTAATTAACCATTATTTTCCCAAAATAAAGTTAGCCGTTAAAAATTAGATTGAAAACATACAATATAGATAGTGACGCTCACACTAAAACTGAAATTTGATTTCACTCTTGACTGAAGATAATTGAGAAAAAAGTAAGATCTATTATTTTCTCAATCTCACCAATTGTTTAGGACAATTTGCTACTATCGTGCTGACGTGTGATTAGTGTCTTATGTGCATAAATTCTACTCCTACAATTTCTACTGTGTTCTAATTTACAAGGATTTTTTAAAAATTATTGATGGCGATATAATTTTACAATATTATTGAGCTATGGAACTGCATTTTGTTAATGTGTAAAAATTTTTTCTAACAGATTAGTTTGTACATACCCAGATGTAAAACTCTGGCTCCGCCACTGATAACCGGAGTTCTAGATGTCCAACGAAGATGATTCAAGTGGGATTGAAAAGATAACTTAAATATACACAAAATCATCCCATATGACCAGATTCAAATTCGGTTCACAAAGTAGTCAAAGTCATCATCAATTTCTAAGTTGTGTTCTTATCAAGAGAAGATGTTGACTAGTCTATAGCCTTCACTATTTTGATCATATATGGAGTTATAGATGTTGCATTGGTGTGATTCAAGTTGGAGAATGAAGCCAACATTTCTATCTACAATCTTAATCTTTATCACTTTCCCAGATTCAGAACTTAAGTCGACCAAAAGACGGACAAGAGGAGAGAACCAGAATAGTTTGACAGTCAAACTTTCCGTCTGTACAGCTGTTGGTTTTTCATGGATATGTCGAGCTGTCATTATCCAAATCCTGTGATTCTTGATCCATTAGAAAGCCATGTTGAAGATCTAAATATCATATTTTATCATCCAATTCTGAATCTGGACCAAAGAGCCTTAAAAATCTCCTACAATTTTGAAAGTTGATACATTCACCTGATGGCTGCTGAACAAGTGGGCAGTGCTGAATATTTTGGACATATCTCGGCCTAAAAAATTCCAATTTGCCTGAAATTTTTTCCAGCACATCTTCAACTCATTTATACAGAACTTTTATTTTAGTGACAAGTCCAAATTCGATGAATATAAGCAACAAAACACAGCTCCAACTTGCATCAGATTTGCTGGAGCCAGCTTGGCACGAGGAAAGTTGCAAGAAGAAAGTTGTTCGATTTTCTCTATATAAAAAGCATTCTTGTGGTCATTCGAAAAGGAAGTTTTTGGGAGAGAAAAATACATAGGGGGAGGAGGAGGCTGAAAGGCCGAAAGGCCGATTTTGGGACGAGCAAATGCTATATGTGAAAGATAACTTGTCCTATTTGGTTCTTTATTCCTATCTCATGTATATTTAATTTTTATTGTTACCTAGGTGAATGATGAAACCATATTAGTTATATAACTCTCTATTTTGTTATTGATTCCAAATATTATGTACTCTAAACGTCCATGATTCCGGTTTCATTAATGATAAATTATGCTTTCATCTCTAATATCAAGTATTATTGATTGTTAGAAAATTTATCTATGCTTGGTTTTGAAAGTTCAACACATAATGTTATTTGGCTACTTGTGATTCATTAAGTTGTTTACATGTAGTGCTTAGAGAATTACATACTTGAAGCGAAAGGGGATCTACGTTAGATTAGGTATATTGAGCTTAACAATAAATTACTTGCTGTAATAAAAGATTGATTTCTTATTATTACTCAAATATTGGAATCAATACAAGATATGAATTATTTACTATACATTGGTGCAATCTGCAACCTTGGTAATATTTATCCTTTGGATTGTTTCGCACACTTTCTTGTTTTTATTTTTACTAGTTTATATTTTACTTATCAAATCTCGAAAATCATTTGAAGCTAGGTTAGAGTTAAATCTAATTCAAATTCATTGAGGTGTTCCATATTTATAGCAATCCTCATGGGATCGACCTCGTTACTCACGTTTCTATATTTCAATTAATTCGTGCGCTTGCGAGTATTTAAAATTGGCACAACACACACACACACCCTCTCTCTCTCTTCCGTTTTTCATACTCTCGGTTTCTCTCTGTATAGTTAGGGTTTTCAGTTGTGATTCCCTTTGTACGCTTGATCCTCAATCTCTGCCTGTGAGAATGTGCGCCTCTGTGTGAGAGAACTTGTAGTGAGGCTAATCTGTGTATACTTAGTGTATAGGGTGTTTAGTTTCTGTGGAGGGTTGAACTGTTGGTTGTAACGATTCGCGAAGTGCTAGTGGAATCGGTGCTTCTTGTTGGCAAAGCATTACAGGTAGATTAGCTGGACTCCGGTCTGGTGAACTAACGGCTCTCTTTTAGGAGAGCAAACCATATCCGGTGTTCTTCTTTCTTTTTCTTTTTCATTTATTGTTTCTGTGCGCTCGCGATACAAATTAAATTGTTCTCTTTTTCGTACATTTTACTAAGGCAAAAAACTCGCTTGGAATTTTAACATTTGGTATCAGAGCCGGCTTACCTAAAGTGGTGCGTCACTGGTTGTTTTTCCTTGGTAATTAGAGCTTTTGTGATTTTGTTTCACAGTTCCGGTAAATGTTTCTTGTTCTTTTTCTGGGTGGGATCTGTTTAGCCTTTCTAGTTGGTGAACATAGGTTTTTTGGGTACACTGTGAATTAGGGCTATTTTTTTATTCTCTTTACTGATTAAATTTGTGACTTGTTTCATGGGTTCTTGGTGAAATATGAAATTATTTCAATGTTGTTTCTTTCTTGGTTCACTGAATTTACTGTTTTGGTGTTTGGAGATTGACTGTTCCTTGTGAAATAGAATATTGTACTTTTGAATTGATCCCTAGTTCACCTGGCTGAAGAGTTTTTTTGTTGTTTTCAGACTGTTATTCTTGTTTATGCTCTCTGTTGCCAGTAGTGTAGTTCTTCATTAACTATAATCACTCTGCTAGATTCGTCACTACACTTAAAGGGACCTTGAACTGAGATCTTCGAGTCTCACGGAAACCTGGGACTTAGGTGTAGGGAGTAGGACATTCTTGCATTTCCTCTGTGTTCTTGATCTGCTTCTGTGTGGTAAATGGCTACCACTTCGTTCCATCTTGAACCTTTTAATGGAAAATGGGACTTTTCTATTTGGCAACAGAAGATGAGGGCTATCTTTGTGCAACAGAAAGTTGCCAAGGCCATTGACAACATTTATCCTGCTAATTTTACTCCTGAAAAAATTAAAGATATGGATGATCTTGTATACACTTCTGTTATTCTGCACTTATCTGATTATATGATTAGGAAGGTTGGTAAACAGAAACGTACTTATATGTTGTGGCAAGCTCTAGAGCAAAATTATCTTGAAAAGTCTTTGCATAATAAGATGTTTCTACTTGAAAGGTTTTTTCAGTTTTAAAATTGATCCAAATAAAGAATTGGATGAGAGCCTTGATGCCTTTAATAAGTTGTTACAAGATATAAAGAATTCAGGGGATAAGTCTATTGATGAATATAAGGCAATTGTCCTGTTAGGAGCCATTCTTGATGCATATAAGGATGTAAAATTTGCTATAAAATATGGAAGAACAGAAGTAGATCTAGATGTGGTCATTGGAGCCTTAAGGAGTAAAGAATTGGAAATTAAGACAGAAAAGGTTCAAAAGGCTATGGGGGAAAGTTACATGGTTAAGAACAAGTCGCAGTATAAGACTAGTAATAACAAGAATAATAAGTCTGATAAAGGAAAAGAGAATTATAATAAGAAAAAGAACAAGAAAAACAATACTAAGAATAAAGACAAGAGTAAAGGAAGAAAGTGCAATGGTTATGGCCAAACTGGCCACTATATTAAAGAGTGTGACAAGATAAATGGATTGCTTACTCAATTAAATAAACTTCCTGATCAAGCTAATAATGTTAGGTCTGACGTTGTGGATGTTTATGTGGCTGTGCATGATCATTTATCTATAACTGATGTGAATCAAGTGAGAAATCTGCATTCTGCTACTAAGCTGACTGTACCAATCACCTAACCCCACACAAGCATTTGTTTAAGGACTATTCTAAAATAGATGCTGGTACTGTAGTTATGGCAAATGATGTTGTGTCTGAAGTTGCTGGTATTGGTGAAATTAGTTCAGAGTTTGATTTTGGCTTTGTGCATACTTTCAAAGATGTTAGGCACGTTCCTGGTTTAGGAAAGAATTTAATTTCTGTGGCATGCATAGAAGATGATGGTTTTGAAAGTGGGTTTGGGACTGGCTACATCAATGTGGCAAAAAATGATCAGTTTGGGAAGCTTCTAGGATGGGGAAACTGTATGTTTGCATTGCTAGTTCAGTGCTTGATCACTTTGCAGCAGTCAATACTGCTGCTGCAGAGGATGCTACTGTACTGTGGCATAGAAGCCTAGCCCACATCAGTGTACAGGGACTTAGGATTTTACAAAAAACTGGCTGTTTTGGAAAATCAAATATTTCTAACATGCCCCTATGTGAAACATACATTTTTTGTGAACAAAAAAGGAATAAATTTGCTTCAACTTCGCATAAATCTTCTGCCATTTTGGACTATGTGCACTCTGATCTTTGGGGGCTATCTAGTGTCCCCACTCATGGAAAAAATGTTTATTTTCTGTGATTTTTCAAGGAAATTCTGGTTTATTTTCTAAAACACAAATCTAAAACTTTTGAAAAACTTAAGGAATGGAAAGTGCTTGTGGAAACTCAATGTGACAAGAAATTGAAGTGTTTAAGAACAGATAATGGGTTGGAGTTCTATAATAAAAATTTTGAAGATTTTTGTAAACAAAATGGCATAAAAGGACATAGGACTATCCCTTACACCCCTCAGCAAAATTGTGTTGCTGAGAGGATGAATAGGACTCTTGTAGAAAGAGTCAGATGTTTGTTGAGTTCTTTTGGTTTGCCCAAACCTTTCTGAGGAGAAGCTTTAAAGACTGCATGTTATCTAGTGAATAAGACTCCTTCTGTGGTTTTGCATGTAAAGTGCCTGATAAAGTGTGGTATAGTAAGTCTGTTACTTATTCTTTTTTGAGAGTGTTTGGATGTGTTGCGTACTTTCACAATAAAGGGGATAAGTTGGATCCTAGGTCTTTGAAATGTGTTTTCCTAGGATATGAATAAGGGGTTAAGGGGTACAGGTTATGGGTAAAAGAACAGCCTGGTACTAAGATAATTGTAAGTAGAAATGTGGGTTTTGATGAAAATGTTATGCCTTGTTTGTTTAAATCTGTGCCAAGAGAAAATGTAGATGTACTTCAACATAAGTTTTCTGATCCATATGATTTTTTGTTGTCTATTCCTTCTAACTAAGACGAAACCCCTTATGAGGTGGAGGGAACTCCCATTGAGGTGGAGGTTCCTCAAACTAATACTGAAGATAATGAAGAATCTGACCTTGATTTAACTTATCAGCATGAGGGGAATGATTCCCAAAATCTGGATGATTATTTGCTTGCTAGAGATAGGCCTAGGAGAGATCCTAAACCTAATGTAAGACTATCTGACTATGACTATGTTGTGTTATCTAGCAATGTGTTTGTGGAACTGTCTGAATGTGAGTCTAAAACTTATGATGAAGCTGTGAACAGTAAGTATGCAAAGTCTTGGATTGATGCAATGAATGATGAAATTGCTTCTTCAATGAAAAATAAGACTCGGGTGCTTGTTCGTAAACCTGCAAATAAGTCCATAGTTGA
Source organism: Nyctanthes arbor-tristis (assembly GCA_963692815.1). Taxonomy (NCBI): domain Eukaryota; kingdom Viridiplantae; phylum Streptophyta; class Magnoliopsida; order Lamiales; family Oleaceae; genus Nyctanthes; species Nyctanthes arbor-tristis. Next base: position 26,101 of record CAVNYN010213954.1, on the reverse strand, counting down.
TTGTAAATGGATCTTTAAGGTTAAGGAATGTGATTCAGCAGGTACTGTGAAATTTAAAGCCAGGCTTGTGGCCAAAGGCTTTACTCAGAAAGAAGGCATTGATTTTAATGAAATTTTCTCACCTGTGGTTAAATATTGTACATTGAGATTGATGTTTTCACTTGTTGCTCATTTTAAGTGGGAACTAGAACAACTTCATGTGAAAATGGCTTTTTGAATGGTGACCTTGAAGACAAAATATATATGAATCAACCCCTGGTTATTTTGATAAAACAAAATATGAGCATGTATGCCTGTTGGTTAAGTCTTTATATGGTTTAAAACAGTTACCTAGATAATGGAATAAAAATTTTGAATCCTTTATGTTATCTCTGAAATTTTGCGGAAGTGAATATGATCATTGCCTTTATTTCAAACTGGATTATTCAGTGAATGCTCCTCTGTTTTTATTGATATATGTTGATGATATGTTGTTAATCAGCCCCCCTGTGAATGCTATTAACAATCTGAAAAAGGTCTTGAATTCAAAATTTGAAATGAAAGACTTAGGCATTGCTAAAAAGATCATATGGATGCATATAGTCAGAGATAGGGAGAAGTCTATACTGTTTTTAAACCAAAAGACATACATTGAAAAAGTGTTGAAAAGGTTTTCTATGATAGATGCCAAACCTTGTTACTGTGTCTATAGCCAATCATTTTATTTTAATTAAAGAACAATGTCCTTTATCTGATGATGAAGTGAATTATATGAAGTATGTTCCTTACTCAAATGTCATTGGCTCTGTTATGTATTTGATTGTGTACACAAGACCAGATATTGCGTATGCTGTGAGTGTGTTGAGTAGATACATGTCCAATCCAGGTATTCAACATTGGGAAGCCTTGAAGTGGCTCCTAAGATATTTGAAAAGTACAGCAAATGTTGGATTGCTGTATGGAAAATGTGATGTTGATGTTGTGTTAAAAGGTTATGTGGATGCCAATTATACTGCTGATAGGGATAGTAGAAAGTCTGTAACATCTTATGTGTTTACTTTGTGTAATGGGTGTATCAGTTGGAATTCACAACTTCAACATATTGTGGCACTGTCTACTACTGAATCTAAATACATAGTTGTTACTGAAGCTATGAAAGAGGCCTCATGGCTTGAGGGTATTCTACATGAGCTTAATTATATTCAGCAAAAAGTAGTGGTTTATTCAAATAGTCAGTCTGTTATTTAGCTGTACAAAAACCCTGTCTTTCATGACAGGACAAAACACATAGATGTAAGGTTACATTTCATAAGGGATTTAGTTTCCCAATGAGTGCTGTTTTTGGAAAAAAATCCCTTCTCAGTTTAACCCTGCAGTTATGGGCACAAAACCTTTACCACAACCGAAGTTTAGATCTTGCTTATCTATGCTAAACATAGATCAAGGGTAACACTGTATCTGTTCCAATTTTTCTTTATTAGCTTTTACAGTTTTTTTTTTTTTTTTTACTCATGGTGCGTTTGATTACATGCATGGAATTTACCTGAAAGGAAAATATTTTTTCATCAATTGAATTACCAGTAATTGAATTCCATAGAAAATAAATTGTAAAGCGTTTGATTGAAAGTGAAATTCTCGGGAAAAAGTGTGAATTACCTAAAAAACAAAAAACCTACACCCCTATAGGAAAATATTTTCCTTGTTTTCAAGGAAAATGTGGTCACGTGACCAAAAGACGAAAAATGTTTTCCTTGGAAAAAAATGTCAATCAAACGCCACAAAAGTAGAAATTTAGCTAGAAAACCCCATTTACCATGGAAAATCTTTGGTAATCAAACACACTTTTAGTGTAATTAGATCAACTTTTCTAATAAATTTCTCTTTTTGTTACAGGTACTTTAGAGGCTTAGTTGCCAACCTGAGTGCTCATGGTTTTCACTAGTGATGAGTGATTTAGTTTGGGTCTAATGTGGAGAGTTGTTGGGTTTGTGTCCCCAAACTGGTGCCAATTTAAGTTTAGGCCTGGCCTATATGTATTTCTTCGGCCCATTAGAGCCCAGCTGCGTGCATACCGTTGGATCTCCAAGATTCATCTCATCCGTTCTTTTGGGGTATAAATAGTATAAGCATGAGGGTTAGTCTAGAGTCTTTGTAATCGACACTCTCTCTCTCTTCCGTTTTTCAGACTCTTGGTTTCTCTCTGTATAGTTAGGGTTTTCATTTGTGATTCCCTTTGTAGGCTTGATCCTCAATCTATGCCTATGAGATTGTGCCCCTGTGTGTGAGAGAACGTGTAGTGAGGCTAATCTGTGTATACTTAGTGTATAGGGTGTTTAGTCTTTGTGGAGGGTCGAGCTGTTGGTTGTAATGATTCGCGAAGTGCTAGTGGAACCAGGGCTTTTTGTTGGCAAAGCCTCACCGGTAGATTCGTTGGACTCCGATCCAATGAACTACCGGCTCTCTTTTAGGAGAGCAAACCATATTTGGTGTTCTTCTTTCTTTTTCTTTTTCATTTATTGTTTCTGCGCTCTCGCGATACAAATTAACTTGTTCTTGTTTTTCATCCATTTTACTAAGGCAAAAACTCGCTGGGAATTTTAACACACACACACACATATATATATATATATAATTTGACAAGACTAGCCGAGACACCAAGTGGTGTAGTGGCATTAAGTGGGCTTTCCACACCCTAAATCTAAAGTTTAATTCCTCTCCTCGATAATCCCTGTACAATATTCAAAAATACTATCGGGGCCTTGTAATTGGACCCTTTGGGATGTTATCATCAATGTATAGACTATATTAACGAGCATCGTGGCCTCGTAGTTGGACCCTTTGGGATCACACAGTTCTGCGCTTGCAATTGACTTCATTGATTTTCTTCTTTTCCCCCCCTTCGATCTTTATAAAGGGAGTTTAGATGAATTCACAAATTTCACTTTATGAGAAATCAATTTTGAGTATCTGTTAGCTGTTATGTGGACTCTTGACCAACAGGAAGCAAGTTGCAGTGGGCTGGTGATATTGGGCAGAATGGCCTAATAGGCTAAGTCCATATTTTTTATAGTTCGGATTTTTTGCACGTAAAACCATGTTGTTGCTTCTAATTAACCGTCAGTTTCTCATGGAAGATGATATTCAAATTATCAAAGGTAACGCGTTGGCCAAAAATAGTGTAATTTTAACGAATTTAATGCAAATAATTAATGTAGATGAAGAATGTAAAAAAAAGTTAATTGGCAGTTAAGCATTATTCTAGAACATCATATATAATTATTTCTTTTTAATTGGGTGTATATGTAATATTTCCGTAGAGTGGGGAAGCGTAAATTTTGACTGACGACCCGCACCTTTGGAGCACAGGCTGTCCTAATTAGAGATGTATGTGGTAAAAAGGAAGAATCACAATATATGGAAGGTCACAAATTGATTGTAAGATTCAACACAAATGTTTAATTACTGCAAAAGATCTAAATGTTTACACAAACAATTATACAGAAAATAAAGTAGCTGTCATGGTCACGCCATCAAGCACATAGGCCAAATATAGGCCTGAGTCATGACAGGGTCCGAGTGGATACACCAACATACAATAATAGTTGAAAAATAGTTGAGAAACTCGAATTAATTTGGGTTTATCTATTTCAACCCAAATATTATATATATATATATATATATATATATTAAATCAGACTTACCTGGCGCAATTGAAGTAATTGTCGGGTTGAAGTAATTATTGGGCACAATTTACTGATTTTTCCCGCCTAAAGCTCTATCTGGCACCAATACTTATGGTTACAAATATAATAATGAAGGATTGAACTCATAATCACCTACATATTAAGAAGTAATATTTAAATTATTATGTTAACTCTTTTTTTTTTTTGGGTCAACAATTTTCATTTATATATCACCATTCAGAAGTGTTTTCACTCAAAAAATTATTATTACTAACCATATATACTTGAATTGGCAACCGAGTTAGCAATAACCACTAGTTGAACTAGAAACTCATTAGCCCAGTACAGTTATCGGGTCAATGACCGAGTCAATATTGAAAACTATAAAATAAGTGTATGACTCATTGGTATTTTGCAAAAGTGTTCATTTATAATGTAAGTTTTATGGAGCTAGGCTACTAGACTTTCAATTTATATGGCGTATGAGTTCAATTAAATATGATATTTCAATAGTTGGGGACTCAGTTTTTTTACATCAGTTATAGTGAATTAAGTGAGTGGGTTGTACGCCAGTCCTTGTGATATGGGGAAGACTGTAACTCTGGGTGGGTATCGAAACCGGTAAACCAGTAAACCAAATGGAACCAGTTCGGGCCAATTCGGTTCGGTTCGGTTTTTGGCCTTCTTGGGTTGGTTCGTGGGTTGTGAGCGGACGAACTGAGTCAGTCTACTTCGGTCCGCGAGTTTGGCTGGCCAAACTGGTTCAACCCAATTTGGACAAATCGGTTTAGCCGGTTTTGGACTTTTTTTTTTAAATATAAAAACGTTTTCAATCCTAGACTTAACTTGCCTGCCTTATCTTCTCTGCATCTACCGTGAATGATTCTCCAAATTATATTCAAAAGCTTCAAAATCCTTTACTTAGAAGTTAAAACTCTATTTTCTTCATAACTCCAGCCTTATCTAATCATATTATAAAAATACCACTTTCTCTCATTTACAAATTACAATTCAAAAAATCAAAATCTTCATACACTCAAATTGAAACCCGAATTTTGGTTGCTTCTTCACTTCTACCGCTGCTGTGTCGCATCCGCTGCTACGCCACTACTGCTGCTACAATCATCTGACGGCCACCCCTATGACTACATGTAGTCATCCCAAATCATAAATAGTCATCCTAACGCCGATGCTGCCTCCTCTGCCACTGCTTCGGCTGACTACGCCGCCGCTGACCGCCATTGCCGCTACCGCCAATTCGAGACGAGAGAGAGAGAGAGAGAGAGAGAGAGATTGGAGAGTGTGTAAAATCTGAAACTGACATTAGGGTTTTTTGTTGTTCTTTCCATCTGCCTTTAGGCCTTACAACTGGGCCTAAGCTTGTCAGGTTCCAATGGGCCGGTTTCGGTTTGTAAAAGTGATATCCGACTAGAAGTCGGATCGGTTTCGGGTTCGAGCCAAACTCGAACTGACCGACTATATGCCCACCCCTAAATGTAACAGAACCTTCTAATGAATTAATAGGTATGTAAAAAAATAAATGATTAATCGGCCAAAGATAATAAGATCCTCAATGGCCGTATGTTTTATAAACTATTTACGTTTTTATCATTTCAAGCAGCAAAAATAATAGTTGTTTTTTAAATATATCTTTTTATAACTCTTGATAACCATTATATTCCTATTACTATCTTCCACTATTGATATAAAGCAATGAATATTTGATCTATTTTGCTATGAGTTCAAGGAATGTTTGTACATATTTCCTTAATGGTTAGATGCTAAAGTTTACATATACTATAACCTTTCCATTATGTGGCATTTCTTAACGGCCTTGGATTTCAATTATCTAATCGTAACTTGGAGGGCATGGATACATTTCATAGATCCAGCTTGCAATTAAACTAATAATTTCCTGCTCTTATTGTAGGTTGCACAAATTGAGAAGTCAAATTCTGTAATAGAGACCTATAATGCTAGATTCCATTAAGCAACAATTTTTTGTATCAATTTTCTTTGTTCAGTGCACACATTACCAATTAAATATGTTTTAATTGCTTCTTCTAATCGTATGTATGTGGAATGCCTATATATGCTCATTATTCGAATGAAATCTTACGAATATAACATACATTTTTTTATTTTCTTTACGTTAATATATGTAATATGAGTTTCGATACATGAGTTGACATGTGCTCTTGGAAACAATTAAAATACAAAATAGAGAATCCATTACATACTGTTAGCAGCGTAGGATGCACATAACTGTATACATATCGTGTATTTTAGTTTCATTTTTATGTCAACCCTAAAAAAATATAATTACGCTACGTTTTATGTACGAAATTTCTCTAAAACTCTACTCGTGTGATGCATGGGTGAAAATATAGTTTTGGAGCAATAACAAACGGCATTAATTTACACAACAACAAATGTCGCATGTAGCGGCGACTAGGCCGAAATGTCGCCGCTATAGGCCTATTGCGACGATTTTTTGTGACGACAATTTTGTTACTATAGGCCCGTACCTATAGCCTTCTAGCGACTACTATGGGATCTGTAGCAACGACACCTATGGCGGCGACATAAGTGGTGCCGCTATAAACTCTACAGTTTTCGGCCACAAAAAGTTTTTGACCCTACCCGCGACCCTTTTCCATTATCTTTAATTGAGCCATTTTTTTGCCTCCGCCAAGAATCCAACACGGGAGCTCCTCTTCACACTCCAAGACCTTCACTAATTGAGCTGAAGCAACTTTCAATTCAATACTTGCATTTAAAATATATATTATATAAATTATTACAACAATAGCGACGAACATAGTATCTATAGTAAGGAAAAATCGTCGGTATTACTACAAGAAAATGCACAATTGGCAATGGAAATTTCCATTGCTAAATGGGTCAATCTGTGGCTAATGGACTGTTAGTAACGAAAACGTTCTGATGCTAAATCCCTCTCTAATTTCATAATTGCTAATTTAACCTCAGATTTAGTTTTCCATTACCAAATTAGTAACAATAAAGTCGTTATTAAATAGCAACAGTCCTACTTGCGTTGCTAAGCTAAGCCTAATTAGCAACAAGTTATCTCCGCTACTGAATTACCAACGGATAAAAGCGCTACTAATTAGGAACAAGCTTTTGTTTTTAATTTCGTTATTAATCGTAGACTAGAATTTAAAAATAAAATAAAAAATTTTTTGTTTGACCCGACCCGACCCACGATGACACAACCCGACCCGCCAACCCAACCCAACCCAACCCATGAGAATTAGTTCCCGGTAATGCTCCTGTGAGGAGTAAAGTTCCAACCACCAAACTATTATATATCTTTGTTAATATGTTACCCACAATTTATATAAAATATATTCTAGTAATTTTGCCAATTTAAAAATATCGAATTTTCATTTTCAAACACTGGGGCTTTTTTATTAATTAAACTTTTGTTATATATTATTTCATATATATATGTCATATATTTTAGTGCATAGATTCCATATAAAGACAATTGTACAGTCCCTTTAAAAACTTCCCGATTTCAAATCAATGCGGTGTCTATCTGTACATGCCACTTTGGGAGGAAAATGTCTAATTCCATTGCTGATTCCGTTGGTAACTTTAAATATACATTTAAAAAAATATGAAAAAAAATATTCGTTACTAAGTTGTTGGTAATCCGTTACTAATAGTAACAAATTGTTTCTGTTACTATTTAGTAATGGATTGGTAATAAAAAACTAGCAATAAAAATGTTTCTGTTACTAATTCTGTGACTATATGCATTCTGTTACTAATACGTTACTATTCTGTTGCTAATAGTAACAAATTTTTTTCCGTTACTATTTAATAACGGATTGCTAACGAAAAAGTAGCAACAAAATAATTCTATTACTAGTTCCGTGGCTAAGCGCGCTCCGTTACTATTCTGTTGTTATTAATAACATAATTGATTCTGTTATTAAAATTTTATTATTAATGCCACATTTTCTTATAGTGTATATAGGGCTCAATAAAGGCGAGAAATCTTCCCGCCAACCGTATAACGACGACTTTAATGTCGCCGCTATAGATACTATGTTGTCACCGCTATAGCCAGGACCTATAACGGCAACATCATTTAGTCGCCGCTACAGGGGTTAGCCTACTGCAGCGACTGTTAGTTGCCGCTATAGCCAAAGCTATAGCGACGAATTTTCGATGTCGTCAGAAATTGTCGCCGCTGTAGGCAACATTTCTTGATGTGTTTTGTTCCTTCTACTAGACAATCTTCCTTCCTCGTAAGTTGGATTTAATTATTGTACGGCAGTAGGTTCCATTCTTTGTAATAATGTTTGGAATATCCTTTTACTCTATAAATACTAATGTTTTATCCTAAATATATAATCTCTTTTGCCCCATATCAAAATTAGTTTATGATTTGGAATTCAACTATACCCGTAGGGTACTTTTTTTCTCTATATTTTAGCCTCCATGTTGGAATTTATTATTATAGGTTATTTTGGAACTTTATTAATTAAATATATATAAAAAAAAAAAATTTTCCACATTAAATCAACGAGCTCGATCTATCTAAATTACCAAGGCACTCGTTTCAGGTATTTCACTATGCACACTCTTGTTTTTTAGCTTAATTTTGGAGTAATGCTATTTAGAGAAGAATTGTAACAGCCTGCAAACATATTAGTTATAGTACTGAAAAAGACAAGATCATGCATCAACAACACTTTAACGACATCCACAATGTGGCTGAACCTATGGATGATGAAGAAGCAAATAATGCCAATAGACCCACCTGACGATTTTAAGGAAGTCCAGAAACTTGAGACGAACGTAGAAATTTGATGCAACCAACTTTTGTATCTCTTGTCTTCCAATTTTTACTGACACTCTGATGCAAAATCGACCCTAAATCACAGAAATGAGAAACTGGAGCAGTAAACAAACACAACAAAGACAAAGATGTGTTCGTTTCTTTAAGGGCCCCGGAGTTCGACCGGAGAGGGATGTGCGTTTCTTCCACTATAACCAACCCACAAAGAAATCAATCCACAAAGGAAAATCAGCCTCTAGAACTACAACCTAGAAACATATTACAAGACCCATCACTACACCTTTCTTGACTCCTAATAATCTCACAAAGAGAACCCCACAAAGGAACCCTAGGAGGAAGAAATACAGTAGAGGGAAATTTCGGGAGAGGGAAGGAGGCGAATAAAATCTCTTCTTAACCCTAATCTGAGGGAGAGAGCCTTTAAATACCCAAGATGGATGGTTGAGATACAAGATCCAAATCCAATGGCCCAAAGTCAACAATTCAGGTTTAAAGAAAAATGCTTCTTTTGAAAACACATTTTTTCCCTTTTAAAATAAAGATCAAACTATTATTACAAATCTCCACCTTAGGTTTTATTTTGAAAACAAAAAAGGTTATAGTGGTTTAGATACACACCATCGGTTTCATTTCTTCTAAAATTGATACCTGCAACACAAAACACAAATATCAGTTTTTACACTTTAAAAAACCCAACACACACATCCATAATAAAAATACACAAAGTAAATTTATTTCAACAGGAAACAATGTTAAGGGCACTCAAACAGTCCCTAAACTCGGCTAAAGGAAGGACTTTCGTACCCATATCAGCAGGGTTATGTTGTGTAGAAATTTTCTCAATTTTTATCACACCCTGCTCGATAACATCCCTTATAAAATGAAACTTCATGTCAGCATGTTTAGTCCCATCATGAAATACAGGATTTCTACTTAAATGAATAGCACTTTGATTATCCTATAAAAGAATAATATCATTTTCATTTTTCAAAAAACCAAGTTCATTTAGTAAGCCTTTAAGCCAAATTCCTTCCTTAACAGCATCAGTAGCTGCAATATATTCAGCCTTAGTAGATGATAGTGTAACAATTTTTTGCAACTGAGACTTCCAACTAATGCAAGAATTACACGAAGTATAAAAATAAGCAGAAGTAAACTTCCTCTTATCTAAATCAACGGCATAGTCAGAATCAACAAACCCTTTTAAACAATCTCACCTGATTGTTTTCTGAACAGCAAACCCAAATCAGCTGTACTTTTCAAGTATTTCAGCAGCCATTTCATTGCTATCCAATGTAATTCCCCTGGATTAGCCATATATCTACTTAAGACACTGATTGCATAAGCCAAATCAGGTCTAGTGCAGACCATTAAGTACATAAATGACCCTACCGCATTAGCATAGGGCACATTTTCCATCTTGTACATTTTCTCTTTCGAAGTAGGAACAATAATCAGCAGACAACTTAAAATGACTTGCCAATGGTAAAGAAACAGGTTTTGCATCAAATATAGCAAATTTCTCAAGCACTTTCACAATATATGCAGATTGATTTAAGAAAATAGAGCAATCAGATCTGTCCCTAACAATATTCATTCCAAGAATTTTTCTAGCAGGGCCTAGATCTTTCATTTCAAATTCTTGTTTCAATTTTTCTTTTATAATGTCGATATCACACATACTTTTACTAGCAAGTAACATATCGTTAACATATAAAAGCAAATAGGTAGTATTTTCACCACCAACACCATTGAAAAACAAGCAATGATCACGTTGACTATTTTTAAAGTTCAATTTAAGCATATAAGTTTCAAAACGTTTATACCACTGCCTAGGAGCTTGTTTAAGCCCATAGAGAAACTTTTTCAACAAACAAACATGGTTCAACTTGTTTTTAACTTGAAAGCCTTAGGGTTGACACATGTAGATAGTCTCGTCAAGATCACCATACAAGAAAGCAGTTTTTACATCAAGTTGCTCAAGTTCAAGGTTAAAATGAGTTACAAGAGCAAGAAACAATCTAATAGAAGTGTATTTGACTCCAGGTACAAAAATCTCATTGTAGTCAATACCCTCCTTTTGAGAAAAACCTTTTGCAACAAGCCTTGTCTTTTATCTCATCCCACCAACCAGCCTTTTCCCCCTTTTTATTTTAAAAATCCATTCGCAAGCAATAACTTTCTTATCTTTCGGTTAAAGAACTAAAACCCAAGTCTGATTTTTATATAAAGAATCCATTTCTTCATGCATAGCATTAAACCATTTATCCTTATCTTTTGAAATTAACATATCATCATAAGTAACAGGTTCAAATTCATCAGATAGATAAATAAAATTGGAATATACAAAATCAGAATCAGAAAGTCTAACAAAAGGTCTAGGATTCCCCCAAGTTCTGTCCCTAGCAAGTTGATAGTTATCAAGAGGATTTTCCACAATTTCAGCCGTCTGTACATTATTAGAATCATCTAATTCATCAACAAGATCATTATGCACATCAATTTCAAGAGAATTATCATTAGAATCATTAACAATCACATTGGGAACTCCACCTTGAGGTGGCTCCACCTCAGGATGAGTATCAAGCATATAATCACTTTGCACATTTTCAAAATCATCCCAATAAGTCACACCATGTCTATGCAAAGAATTATCAACTTCAGAAACAGTTGCTTTTGATTTGAAACATGGCATTTCAGACTCATTGAAAATCACGTCCCTACTTACAATGACACTAAAGCCCCCTCTTTGATAATCCTAAAGTCTATAACCCTTAGTTCCTTGTTCATAACCAAAAAAAACACACTATAAGGATCTAAGCTCTAACTTACCATGCTTTTGATGAGCAAAAGCAGCACAACCAAAGTTTTTCAAAAAAGAATAATCAAGTAAGTGCCCGGACCAGATTTGATCAGGGTTATTATTGTCAAATAAAGTAGAGGGACTCCTATTAACAAGAAATAATGCAGTTTTAACAGCTTCACCCCAAAATATTTTAGGCATTCCTGCCCCAAACAGCATGCTTCTAGTTTTGTTTAATAGAGTCCTATTCATTCTCTCAGCTATCCCATTCTGTTGAGGTGTGTGTACCACTGTTCGATTCCGATCTAAAATGCCATTTTCTTGACAAAAATTATCAAACTCAGTATTGCAGAATTCCAGACCATTGTCTGTTCTCAATACTTTCATCCTTTTGTTAGTTTGATTTTCACGAAGTGTTTTCCAAGTTTTAAAATTATGAAAAGTGTCAGATCTTTATTTGAGTAAAATAACCCAATTTTTCCTTAAAAAATCGTCAACAATCACAAGGTAATATTTAAAACCAGAAACTGTTTGTACAGGGTCAGGCCCCTACAAATCAGCATGAACATAATCCAAAATATTTCTAGTTTTATGTACTCCTTGTTTAAAAGGCAATCTATGATGTTTACCAGTGATACACTCCTGACAGAAGGGGAGTTTCTCAATTTTATCTTTTCCAAAAGCACATTTTCACACAGAATTTGAAGACCTTTTTCAGACATATATCCTAGTCTATAGTGCCATAATTGAGCCTTATTCAGAGAATGAACAACAGGAACAGCATGCACAGTGTACAATCCATTCAATTTAGGCACATTAAGCAATTCAAAAGAATCATTAATCATGACTCTACAATGCCTATTTCTAATTGTGATATCAAAATCAAGTTCATCTCACATACCAAGAGAAATCATATTTTTCTTAAAATCAGGAACATATCTGATTTTTTCTAAGGTTATAGTTTTCCCATTATCAAATTTTAATGGTCATTGTTCCTATGCCTTTAATTTCACGTGCATCCTGATTCACCAAATGCACAGAACCAAAATCAATAAGAGTCAAATCAGAAAACCAATCCCCCACAGGACTCATATGAAAAGTACAGCCATAATCAAGAATTCATTCATTTATATGATCAGAAAATGTCACAGCATACACACGACGATCTTTCACTTTTAGGATTATTCTGGACAGCAGCAACTTTACCCTTATTTTTAAAGTTTTTTTTCATATCCCTTATCTTTTCAAAACACTCTTTTGCAAAATGACCCATTTTGCCACAGTAGTAACAGTTTTTATCCTTTTTACTCTTTCCTTTTCCTTTAGATCACTCTTTACTTTTTCCATTTTCAGAAAAATTCTTATTTTGTTTAGAATTGGAAGAGTTGGAATTTTTGTTAACCTTTTTAGAGTGTCTACCTTTAACAAAATAAGTATTGGACTTTCCAAAATCTTTTTGTTCAGATTTTAACTCAAGCTCTTTATTTCTCAAAACAGTAATGATTTCATCAATAGTAACAGACTCTCGACCATATTCAAGAGCATTTTTCAAATCCTTATACTTTTCACCAAGAGAATTTAAAAGAGCAATCACTTGTTGATCTTCTAAAATTTTTTGTTCACAATTTGCCAAATCTTGAGTTAATTTTGTAAATCTATCAATATTGTCTTCAAGATTCAAATTGTTATCAAATTTGAAAGCAAAAAACTGTTTCAGAAGAAAGCATTTGTTTGTCATGGTTCTAGTGAGGTATAAACTTTCAAGTTTTAACCAAATTTGACTAGCAGTAGTAGTCTTACCCACTTTTCTTAAAACACTGTCAGACAAATGCAAGAAAATGGAACTCTATGCTTGTTCATCTATCTCCTTACGCCTAAATGCACTAAACTCAACAGGATATGATGCATCAAGAGCATAAGCATATTTTTGTTGTAACAACAAAGCACGCATTTTCTGGCGCCAAAGACTAAAGTCTCTAGTACCAGTCCACACATCAATATCACATCTAGACATTGACTCCATCACAATGTGCATACAACAAAAATAATCACAAAGATTTAAACAGTACTAACACAAATAGTACTAACACAACTTGCAAAGCTCAAGAACAAATAGCAGCAGTCCTAACACAAAGATGAGAGCAAACTAAATCGGAGGCAAAACACAGTTATAAATCCTTCAACCAAGAATAACACAAAATAACAGTAACTAATCTATAGGCAGCCTTTAATCCCCACTATTAGAAGACTACACTGTCTTAAGGTAAATGAAGCAATCAAATACCCCAAGACCCAAGAATTACAGTGGTTTGATTATCAATGCTTCCAAAATACACTTATCAAAACCTATGGTTCCAGCCCCTCAAATTCAAGGGTCCTCTTAGGAGACCCGAGACAAAGGCAGTGAGGAAACCCTATTTCGACAAGTTTCTTTTGAAAGAATCAAACCCGAAAGTAAAAGTTTGGTTTAGAAGTTACCCGGTAAATTCTTGTTCAAGAATAAAATGCCTCCAAAAGTCAGTAGGCAATATAGCCAATCAACAGCAAGAATGGCCACTGATTTCCAAATTCCAGCAACAATATGCAGATTAATTTCTAACCAACACTGAAGAACAAACACAGATTACAAAATAGCCCAAACAATGCTACAATTGTAATCAAGAATTCAGTCTCAAACAACAAAAATAGTTGTGTACATTTTGAAAATCAGAATTTTAATATTCAATTCAAAGAGAATTTAAAACAGTCACAGATAAGAGAACTTATCTTGATAAATTCTAGCCTTCTTCTTGAAACAGTCCAGTGTTTGACACAAGGCATAACCGTCTATTGTGGGAGAAAACTCAGTATGGCCGAAACTTTCTATGAACACAGAATGTCAAGCGAACCAGAAAACAGCGAACCAACAGCAGCAGTTCCAGAATCGCAGTGCTTCAGTCAAGAAACGCTGCTCAGACTTCGATTGGTTAGAGAAACCCAAAGAACCCAACCAAGATTAAAGCCTAAATCGTCTCTAGGAACCGAATTCGTTTGAAGGCAGATACCCAGAAACAAAAGAACAGAAAAGCCCCAAAATAATCACCAAGATTGAAGCCTAAACTGCTATAGATTTCAAGAACAGAGAAAGGAACGAAAACCCCAAATGACTATCTGTCGATCCCTAAATTTCAGAAGCCTAAATCGAGTCTAAAAATTACACGGTCGAAATCGAGCACCCAGGTTGCTCTAATACCAATTTGTTATGCAAAATCAACCCTAAATCACAGAAATGAGAAACTGGAGTAGTAAACAAACACAACAAAGACAAATATGTGTTCGGCCCTTTAAGGGCCCTGGAGTTCGGCACGAACACCTAATCTCCGTTGAAACTCAACCAGAAAGGGATGTGCGTTTCTTCCACTGTAATCAACCCACAAAGAAATCAATCCACAAAGGAAAATCAGCCTCTAGAACTACAACCTAGAAACATGTTACAAGACCCATCACTACACCTTTCTTGACTCCTAATAATCTCACAAAGAGAACCCCACAAAGGAACCCTAGGAAGAAGAAATACAGTAGAGGGAAATTTCGGGAGAGGGAAGAAGGCAAATGAAATCTCTTCTTAACCCTAATCTGAGGGAGAGAGCCTTTAAAATACCCAAGATGGATGGTTGAGACGCAAGATCCAAATATAATGGCCCAAAATCAACAATTCAGATTTAAAGAAAAATGCTTCTTTTGAAAACACGTTTTTTCCCTTTTAAAATAAAGACCAAACTATTATTACAGACACATGGTGTGGTTTCCTGTGTACGAAAATAGTCCTATATGTTTGTTCCAGAAAGTAAATTTAGGAACTAGCTGTTCTGACCAATTTAGGCGTACGTGTACATATAAAAATTAAGACCAACCTAGATATTTAGTGAATAATATCAATATATACTTAATTAGCCTTTTTTTCAAAAACATGTTTTACAAGATAAGTCGCACAAAATATTCCTTAAACAATTATTCTTGACATTCAAAAATTAGAAAATGCCAAAATTTAAAAAGCCAAAAATTTCATCTTAACATATTGTCAAATGTAGCTAGAACTGCAACATCAGCGGTGGGAGTTATATCTCTTCCCCCACCGAGGGAGGAGATTAGCTCTGATCTTAATATCTATTTTAAAATGTTTTGAAACATAAAGTTCAATATATAAAGTATATTCCGTGTTGGGTGGTAAAGCCCCAACCACCCGGTCAGCTGACATCTTTGTTAATGTGTTGCCTCAAAAAATATATAAAGTATATTCTTCCGAATTTAAAAATAATCATTTTTCCTTTTAAAACATTGTACTTTTATTTAATTTAACTTTTATTATATATTTAAGTATATATTATACTCTAAATTTTATTTGTCTATGTAAATTAATGTAATATTTTTAACACTAGTTTTCTAGGTTGTAATATTCATCGTTTCAATTAAAAAAAATTAAAAAGGCTGTCTACTAGAAGTTTTTCGATTACTAAAAATGTGATTTATGTAAAGTTTTTAGAAAACCAATAATTAATAAAAAATTTATTTACAACCATTGTTTTAAGGGTAATTATATTACCACTACATTTTTTGTTTCTTACACCACAATTTAATTATTTCCTTAAATAAAATTATATTAACAACCTTACTTTCAATATTTATTACTCTAGGATATTTTTCCCCCTCCCACCACAATATCATTTTATCATTTTCATTTATCTATTTTTAAATTATTTTCCTTCACCATTTTTTTTTTTTTTTGGTTAACATTTTTTCAATGTCGATTCATATCTTGATTATTGTCTTTGGTGACTTAATTTGCAAGCTGAGGGCAGCCATAAATGCAATGCATGGGCCGTTATTATTGGGATATCAAATTTAAAAATTCAACCTCGACTCGTGACATTTATTTTACTTTGATTTCATAGAGAATTTGATTGAAATTAATACGACATCCACAATCAAAATTTTTTTATCATGCATAAATCAATTTTTGACAGTATAATAATCCTTAATATATATATATACACAATTCTAAATTATTAAATTTGTTCTAGATTATGAGAAAATTAATGGGACCTATGTTTGCTTTATTTTTCTTTTTTTTTTTCTTTTTTTTGGAAGAAAGTGAATTTATGGAATAATCGGTGGTTAGGTTGTGGTGGGAAGAGAATATTTTTCATTTCCTTTTTTAATTGTAATTTAGAAAGGTAAGTTATAAATGTAAAATTTTTGTGGTATTTTAATCAAATTTATAAGTTATTTGTGATGAAATTAAAATGTGGTGTTGAAATTAATTTTTGTAGTAGTAATATAATCGCCCTTGTTTTAAACCTTAACTACCAAATAACTGAATAAGACAATTATACCGTCATGTGCGGATAGAGCACGTGCACATGTATCCAATAATAGTTGGAGAGGACACACTACTACAGAATTGGACAAAAAAATCAACATATACATCGGTTTTTGGGAAAAACGACGCATAAACAATACACAGTCTGCAATTTTGAAAATAATAGTAAAGAACCGACGCTTATAAGTGGTTTCAACAAGAGGCGTTGATTGCCAATTGGCAACCGACACCCGTTCGCCATTAGGATAACTGAGGCGTCGGTTCCCTTATACGCCCATTAGGGTAAAGTAGGAGGGTAACCAAAAAGAGGGAGTCAAATTGCATCCTAATTAGGGTTACTCTGCTCCTTCCTCGTATGGCACTCTGCTCTGCGTAGCGGCCACAGCCTCTTCCGGTGCCGCCACCTCACATCACCTTACTCTTGGTCAACGACCACGCCTCCTCTCATTCCCTTATATCTTTTGGACTTCTTAGGCAAGTTTAATTTTCTTTTCCCCATTTTTTCTTTGAATTTCTTTCTGAATTTTCCCCTTTCTATTCTCTTTGAATCATGTTTGGATCTCTCCGCCTATCTGGTCGCCCCCTGTCTCTCTTGATTTTTCAGATCTCTGTTTTCAGCAAGGAGAAACTCAACCTATGAGGTTTTTTTTTTTTTTGCGAATATCTGAATTTAATTCTCTATTATTTGTTAATTTTATTTCTTTGATATTGGATATGCTATGTCCTCTGTGAGTCTAAGTTTGATGGCAGCCAAATGTGGCCCATATCCATAGGCCACAGCAACGGAGAAGAATGAAACGCACATGACATTCTTGATGACTCTTTTCTAGTTATTAATAATATATTAGTAATTAATTTAACTATTTATAGTTAGATTATTGTATGGTTTAATGGTTATGTATATTCTGCGACATGGGCTTGTTGTATGCATTCTTCTCCATTTCCCCAGATTTTCAGGCCTGACTAGTGTTGGCTGACCAAAGACTGCTCCTTTTGAAGGAATTTCCCAATGGTTTGGGTTATTATTTATGTTGGGAATTTAATCAATTTCCCTAAAGTCGTGTGATTAAAATAGACAATCAATATATCAAACAATAATATACGTGCGGAAACGTAAATAACACCAGGAGTTATTTAACGTCGTAAAACCCTCCAATGAGAAGGGAAAATCGACGGGGCAAACCGACACCTCCACTATCACCAAATAATAATGGGAATACAACGTTTATCCTCTCAAGATTATCGCCCTAAATTAAGAGGTAATCACACACAACCACAATCACGCAACATCGTCAAGAACAATATTCTTGGCACCACAAATAACTCATCTAACAATAGATGGAATCCAATAAATAATAACAAGAGATGAGGAAATATCACCTAATCCGTTCCAAGAATTAACTTAGAGAAACCACCGCTTAAAGAAGACAAATACCAAATCGAACGTCAAAACCTCGTTTCAAGCGATAAACAAGAAAGTTGACTTTTCCTTTTCCCAATCCTCTCAATTTCCGTGCGTGAAATTCTGTGCGCAATTTTCTTGCCTTTTTCGTTTCTTTTCCCGTCTCCTGCCTTTTCCCAGTTTTCGTGTCCCTTATTTCGTTCCCAACATATATATATATATATATATATTAAACAAATCAAATCTAATTTGATCTAGGATTTTGTGTCCCTCAAGACTTCTACTTTTATTCAACCAAATTACTTAATTCATCCTCTAACTTATGTCTTGTGTTTAAGTTATGTATCATTATGGGCTGGATCCGCCCAACAATTTAAAAGGTTTTCCGTTGTTGCTTTTTTGGGAATTTGTATATTTTCTGTGGGTTGTTAAGAGTTCTAAAGAAAGAAGGGTTACAGGAAATATTTTGGGAAGAACTCTATGCTAATAATATGAAGTATTTTGGGTTCTTGGTCTTTTTCTTTATTGTTGGAACAGCGGCTTTTATGTATCTTGGTCATTAAAGCTAAGAAAATGCCTCCTCAAATCCTGGTACTCTCAACTGCTTTTATTGTCTTTCAAAAGAACGCATTTTTATTTAGTTTTCTGTTTTATATATTTTACTATTTTGGCAACATTAGTGAGGTTAGGTGTTTGAGATCGGAAGAGTAATGACTTGAAGTTGATGCATGGAATGTTGAATCATTTCAGAGGCATATGTTAATTATAGGAAAGTAGGAAACATTGCATGTAGGGGGTGGGCAAATTTATTAAAAACCAGCCCAACCCACCAAACCAACCCACTATGGATTGGGTTGGGTTGGTTCCTTGAAAATAATGGTTCGGGTTGGTTTTAATATCTTGGTTTTTCTTTTCTATTGGTTTGGGCTGGATTGGTTTTATTAAAACTAAAACAAAACCACCTAAACCCCATCAACCAAAGCCCAAATAGAATCCTTCAGCAAAGACAAGACACGATCCAGTACCAAATAGAATTCTTCAGCAAAGGCACGATCTAGTACCAAATAGAATTCTTCAGCACAGAGACGATCGAGTAGAAATCCCTAAAATTTCGCCTCCAATTTGCATATTCAGCGATTCTTTTCATCAAATGGCAACTTCATCGTCACTCTCGCGTTTGATTTCTTCAGTTTCTCTCTGGGTTCAATTGGCATCTTCAGTTTCTTAAGCAGTAAAGACACACCAAAGTACCCAACACGGGACTACTCGGATTTCAGAAAATGGAAAGACAAAGAAGCTCCAATGCTGTTAGTTGTTTTGTAGGAGACGAATTGCAAGCATTTCTTGACCAGTAAGTGCTTTTCTCTGAATTTCTTAATTTCATTTTCTTATTGTTTCGAATTTCATTTTCATTTTGTGCAGCCTTTTTTCTTCTGGAAAAAAAAGGAGTAGAATTCATGAATTGCCACTTTGTATTCTTGTTTAATTTTTCTCGGTTTGCCTCCTCCACCCTGGGATAAAGTAGAATTTTGCAATTAGATATTATTTAGTTGCTAATTGATGAAGATTTTTAAATTTTTGTACTGTGGCTGATAAACGTTAAAGAAAAGAAGGAGGTTTGTAATTTTTTTTTTTTAAAAAAAAAGGGGAAAATGGAACCCACAATTCAAGGCTTCTGCTACAACTTCAATATCCCCTCAATCTACGGATTCCAATGTTATGAAAGACCCACCATTTTTTTGAAAAGAATGAAGTTTTAATTCAAATAGTACTGTTACTTATGTCTAGTGAGTGATTACCATAACATCGTAGTTAATATTGCTTTTTCTATTTTTTCTGTTTTTTCATTTTTCTGGTATGTATTGTTGACTTAAATTGGTTGGAAGTATTTTTCCTTTGTTATAATATATTTGAAAATTCGCATGTAGCTGCTCTTCTAAGCCTCGGAAGTATTTTATATCTAGTTATATATGCTGTCTATTTTTCTAGAGGTTAAATTGAGCAACAATGAAAAAGTTTTAGGAAAGATCAAATGACATCCTCCAGCTGAAAAATAGGATCTCCATGAAGCTGCTAAAAAGAATATTTTATTTAATTTGGAATTGAAATTCTCTCCCCTTTATTGATGATTTCTTGACATCTTCAATCATATATTTAGTTATAGATTCTAAAATTGATTGTAACCACATTCATAGTTGAATTTGCTAAAAGCTATAAAATATTAGTTTAGGATGGTTTACTGGTCGTTACAGGAAAGGAAATGGGTTTAGCCTTCAACGGTACTTTTCTTCTTTTTGGAATTTTTTAATTCTTCTTTTTCTTTTTATTTCCCCTTCATGTTGTTTAGTATATCTATTGGGGTTTACTTAGGCAGAATTTATTGAGGAAGGATCCTTGACCCGTTTCGCAGTTCTTTAACTCATAAGATGGTGGGAGTGTTGGTCTCCACACAAAATTGGTTAAGAGAGTATTCAAGAATGGAAAGATTCTACATGGAAGATGTGGAGGAATATAACAAATTGGACGAAGGTAAGATAACTATTTAGCTATTCAATAAATTAGTTTTAATATATTATTTTGTTACAAGTTAATTCTTTTATTTGTTTTTCTTTTTGTAGAGCTTTCGAAGTCTGAAGTTAACTCAAGGTAATTCTTGAGATGGAGCCATGTGTGGAGCTAATTTCATGGTTGATGTCTAATCTAAAGTTAATAGTACGCCAAGAGTTGGGAGTGAAATTGATTTTATGCTATTTCTTACTCCTTGAAGCTTGTTTATTTTTCTCAACATGTAAATTTGGCAGAGACAAGTGAAATTTCATCTTAATTTTCTTTATTAACAATTGTCAACTACATTCAATCAAATTAGTTTTACTAATTTCTTTCAACAAATTAGTTTTAAACATCTAGGGTAGGGGCGGAGGTGTAGGGTCGGGAAAAAGAAAAGAAAAAAGAAAGGAAAAAAGGAAGTAGAAAACTCAAAAGGCATTCAATCAAAGCCCAATGTATAGGCTCGGAGGAAAAGAAAATGAAAAAAAGGAAAGGTCAAAAAACAAAAAAAAAAAAAAGAGGAAAAAAAGGAAGCTATAAAACTAATGTGGAAAAGAAAAAAGAAAAAAAGGAAAGTAAAAAAAAAATAGAAAGAGGAAAAAATTAACGTGTAGGCTGGGGGGTGATGAAACAAATGAAAGTAAAAAAAAAAATGGAAAAAAAAAGAGGTAGAAAACCCAACCCAAACCGTCCCAACCCGACTTCAAGCGGTTTGGGTTGGTTTGGTTTCCACTAATAAGTGGATTGGGTTGGTTATCTAACATCTCAACTCAAATGAAAATGGGTTGAGTTGGTTTTGAGCCAAAACCAGCCCAACCCAATCCATTGTCCACTCCTAATTGCATGAGCGATGATGTTATCATTGATTATCCGAGCCATGCTTAATAATTTGATTATGTTAGTATAGTTTTTTTTTTTAGTTATTTCATTGGACTTTTTGTCTCTGTAATTCAAATAGTGATGTTCAGCACAAGTCTACTAATTTTTCAGTATTCCTTTTGCAGGTATATGGTTTCTCATGGACTCCGAATTTACTCTTGCTTCTTTGTAGTTAAGAATCTAATTTATTTGACAGTTACCATTCAATATTCTTTTATTTTCCTTGTTGGTTCAAGGTTATATGTTATTTTTGGTGTGCAGATCTTTATCTCGCACACTTTCCCTGTCATTCCCTTTTGAGAACAATGCTAACTTAAACGGGGTGGGGAAGGGAGTGTGAAGAATATCTGTCATGAAATTGAGGATGATGATTGGGCCCTTAGTTTGAATCAAGCTTTTGTGGTTTTCTTCTCTGTGTTACATGTCAACAAAGGTTTACGTCTTTGTAACTGGTGAGAGACAATCTCTCTAATAAACTAAGTTTTTAAAACTCAATGGGATGATGATAGATCCTTGGAGTGAATGGTACACTGCAGACGACTCAGTCAAAGGTAACATGCTGCTGCTATTTCACTAGAATCTGTTTTGCTATTTTATTTAGTGTTTATAGATTTCTGCTTGAGGGGATAACTATGATTCAAATAGATAATCAGTAAAAGAGTGACAGGTGACTGATTCATGCAGGATTAGAGTTGCTTGCCATATGGTCTGAGATGACAGCTGAGAATTCTCTTGCGAGGGCTGAATTTGAAAATGCCTCACCTCTAGAAGCTGAAAAATGGTTGCCTTATCCATGTTTAACTGAAAATCTGTAAGTAAAGTGCTACTTACATGATCTGAACTAATGATTATTCTCTTGGTGACTGCGAGTATCTCATAAAATTTTGAGTTAATTTACTGGATTCAGTGACGTGTGCTCTTCCGATCTGTCTATGTCTAAATCTTAAAGCATCATGGCAGAAATTAGAGAAGATAAACTACTTGTGCTTTCTTATTAGAGAAGATATAGTATAAACTTCATGTTTCAGCTTCCGTCTTGCATTGAGGCTGGCTGAAGTAAAATTTCTACTCTAGTAGTAGATGACAAAGAGCCATATGACAAGTCTAGTAATTTCAGCTTCCGTCAGCCATATGACAAATGATTGTCCTTATAAACAAAGAGCATTTTTGGATTAAAATAAAATAATGTAACTCTTACCTTAATACACAAATAAGTAACTTATCTATATCCAACTTTGACTCATAAAATTGTTCAAAAAAAAAAAAAAAAAAATCTTTGACTCATAAAAGCATTAGTTATTTTAAAACTTATTTACAGAGGTGAACTTTTAAACCTGGCGAAACATGGTCTTAGCTAATTATGCTCTTAGCTAATTGTTTATTTTCATTTATTATAATAGTAATTAGTGAATACTGATGTTTTCTCAAGTGATCAACCACTATATTTGAGCCAGTATGGAGGTATGTTATAATCTTTCTTTCTGTTGGATCCTGAACCTTCCAAGATTATTTTCTCATGGGAGTTTCAATCTACATCCAGCTTCGTGTGCTTGTGTATTTGAAACACCTCATACATATAAATTTTCCTATCTACAGGTACTGCTGTTGGATAAGTGGCTTTGCACCCAGAATTAAAACAATATAACAAAAAAATTAAAAGAAAGATAGAAGATAATTAGAAAACTGCTTCATGCTGGGATCTATGTTGGTTATATATATATATATATATATATATGATATCACAGTGGTTAGTGCTATTGCATATACTTTTCTGTAATCGGTTTCTGGATTTCTAAATTTGCTTGAAAATGATTTCTAATTGGTGTGCTTGCAAGTATTTAGGTTCAGACTTTATTTAGCTCTTTTGCCATATGCCTTTGCAATATGCCTATTGTTACATTTAGGCGTCGGTTGTCTTTACAATATACGTCGCTGACATATGCGTCGACGTTACAAACGACGCGTATTCATGTGAACGACCGACGCCTATTGGGTTTTTTTGTAGTAGTGACACCTACTACTCATATACCTTCTAAATCCCATAAATATAACTGTCATTACGCATATTGAGATTCTATGTTTAATGTTTACTTCTATTCTACGTCAATCATGTCCCTTGTGATATTTTGTTCTTGTCCGTTGTTAGTTTTCTTTTTTTTTTTAAATAAAACTTTTTCGTACTTGTATTTAAACTTTGTCGTACTTGTATTTTTTCCTAACTTTAGTTGCACTTTCAATTGCTGAGTCAAAATAAAAATCACTTTTTGTTTCATAACTAAGAGTTATTGATGGTTAGTAACACTTTTAATTATTTGTAATATTTTTAAAATTGAGAATAAATTTGATTTTTTATTATGTCGGTTGATATATCTAATATATTTTGGCAGTAACATTGCGCATATTAAAATTAAACATTTATTTTATTTCAAAAAAATTAAACATTTATTTGATAAAATGGGGCATGGAAGAGGGTAAGGATATTAAAAAAATCTTCAAATTTATTGAAAAAGGCTTTAATTAACAACATTTAGTATATTATAAAGAAGGAAAAATTTCAAGAATTACAAAGAAGATTTAAAATCTTTTCGAGAAATGCATTTTCGACGGAAATCTTTCCGTTGGAATGACAAATCCGTCAGAAATTTCCGTCGGTATAACTAACGGCAACCAATGCCGTTGGAAACTTCAACGATGATATGTTATCGTTTAAGTTACTGATAACATTTTCCGTTGGTACTACCAATGGGAAAAAAAGCCATTGTAGGTTTCAACGGCATCATTATTCCGTTTGAATAACTAATGGATAGTCGTCAGTGCCGTGGGAAATTGTAACGAAATTTGCGTTGTCCTTCGGAACTTCCAACGGCGTGTCCAAGCTGTCGGAATTATGCAAAATTCCAACGGCCGTACCCATTGGGCAGAATCTATAATGACCCGTCGGTCTTTGGTTAGAAGTTGTAACCGATAAGAGTCCGTCGGAAAATTCTAGTCGTTGAAAGCCTGATTTCTAGTAGGTATATGTGGTTGAAAAGATGAGAGGAAAATTTTGGTTTCAATACACCTTAACATATGGGAACAGTCTTTTCCAAGTCGAGATAATCCCGCCCCCACCCCCACCCCCAAAAAAAAAAAAAGAAGAAGAAGAAAAAGAAAGAGAGAAAAACCTGTCGAACCGTTTGATAGATTTTATTGGACTTTAATGGCATTACATACGGTATATTATTTGCAAGCTGTGAGTTAGGTTCTTGTACTCTATTCTTGTTCCACGGCAATAAGAGAAAGAAGCACGCATTGTAGAGGTAATTATAACGAGAATTTTGAAAATGAACAAGAGGCTAAAATTCTTGCCACTAAATTCTCTCAAACATTTTGCAAATATGCCATTGAACATTTTTTATCAGAGCCACTTCTCAAATATTTTTAAGTAGCAATTAGGATATTCTTTGAGACAATTTAATAACCGCTCAGAAAATACAAATGTACATTAATTTTCTGGGAAAATAACTGAGAAAATTGGGTTATTTATCTGGGATTATATGGTACAACCCAAAATTTGGAGCAACGAGGTTAACGTGATTTGTTCCTTCTACCGTACACTATTCCTTTCTTTATATTAATTAATGACAATGTTCCTTTCTTTACATTAATGTTTGGAACATTCTTTTTCTTTGATTTCATTTCACTATAAATACCATAATTCATATCCTAAAGATATCATCTCTTTTGCGAGAATTAGTTCATGCGTACACGTGTGGGTTTTTGATCGATAGTTTAGCCTCTTGTGGACTCTATTATAGGTAACTCTGGAACATCTATTTACCAACAAAAAAAAAAAGAACAAAAAGTTGTTTCGCACGTCTGCTCATCAGCTTCGGCCTATTTTAAGGTGCTTGTTTCAGGTATTCCATCATATACACAACTCATTGGAATTTAAGTTTACAATAATGCTATTTTTATGCATATATATCTACACAAGAATTGCATTTATGAATTAATTACTGTCAAAAATTGTAATATGACTTGTCTTTCATTTATAATTATCCCTCATAGGTTGATATATTTTTCAGCTTGTGTTTTATCTTCTACATATGATAATCAGCAATTCTAGGAATGAAAAACACAAACTGAACTTGCAGCTCCCTCGCCTTGTGGAGATCTGTCTAGAACGAGGCAGCCGTTCCCCTCTAGAGTGGGAAATGGGCTAGAGACAAGGCAATTCTTTTGCCCCCACCGCCCATCATATCTTTTAATTTATTAAATTATTAGATTTTCACCCGTGCGTTGCACGGTTAGACATCTTATCAAAGTATCTACGTAAATATCAATATTTAGTTTTAATAAATTATGATAAATAATAAGTAAAAATAAATTTTCGTTTCTGCTCTTGATTGTTGTTTTCACACTGAAATGAAAGGAAGATTTAAAAATATAAAGATAAGATAACTTAAACATAGAATTATAAAGATAAGATAGAATTATGAAGATGAGATAATTCAAAAATTAAAAACCAAAAAGTAGAAGGGATAAACATCAAAGTTACCGCATTGGTTACCACAAACCAATCAAAATGACCAAAAAGCCCCCACTTGAAGCATTTTAGGCGGGAAAATTGCGG
>CAVNYN010213952.1:0-14765 GCA_963692815.1 Nyctanthes arbor-tristis | reverse complement strand
ATTTCATATAAAGGCTATAGCAGTATGCGAGAGAGGGTGTCTTCGTAACAGAAACATAGGGGGCTCTAGATCATTACTCAAAAAAAAAGGTAAAAAGTTTTTTACTCATGTGTTACAGGTCTGTTAGTACCATGAATTTTCGAGCAAGTCGAAACTTTACAATCCCAATTGATCCCTTTCTATCGAGATCCCGCAACAGTATTGATTGTTTAATTCTCTTTATAATTTTATCTACCACTAATTTAACCATTTATAACCACAAATTTCAAACTTCTATAAAATTTACACTATCCATTTTACATCATTATTATAATTTCTCATTATAAATCAATGTCAACAATAAGAATCAAACAGCCACAAATATATGAGCAACATATAGCATTAGCATTTCCTATCACACTCTCCCCTATTGCCCTTTCATTAAAAGAAAGAGTGATACTCAAGTTTGATGAAGGTACATATTTTACTTTGCCCATTTATATTTTCCATATGATACAGTGGTGTAAAAAGTCTACAACTACCTATTTCCTGAGGTTTTTGATTACTGGTTGAACCAATAGGGGAGCATATCTTTGATTGGTGCTTCAAAGCTTGGGGAAGCCACCTCCAAGTCTGTTTGATTCAATATCTTGCTATTGCCCCCGCCGGGGGGGGGGGGGGCTTCTAAAGAGAGAAATTTCTCATGAACACATCAAGTGGTGTAGCATAGAAAAAAGAAATGAGATTTGTGATAAGATTATCAGCTTCGTTGTGTTGGGCTCTACAGGAAAAATTGCTGCATTCATCGATACCAATGAAAGCATGCATGTTAAGGGCTATTGGATTCATTAGGTAGCCCTATTGGATCATTAGGTAGCCCTATTGGATTTATAATTCTATAAAGTGGCTAACATATTTCAACAATTATATTAAGGGCTGTCTGATTAAGTAGAGTAAATGAATGAGTGATCTATAAGGGGAAAATTAAGCTCCACACTAGAAATTGTGCTAATTATTGAAAAACACGGTTAAAGGTTAATTAAAAAGTTAATACGGCAAAACGTGAAAAAAATACGGAGAATTGAGGGAAAAACAGGGTGGTCTCATTTGGAGAGGTAGTTTTGTTGCTCTTGGGCCCTTATTGGCTTCTTATTAATTATTATTATTATTATTATTCACCCAACTTTTTGATAAAAATATATTGACGGCAAAATTTTGGTACATGACTTTTAATTAAATATAGTACTATAAATGTGATTTTTTAATTTTTATATATGGGACTTTTTTATTTAATGTGACATTTTGATTAATCACTTTTTATATAATTTTTATAATTAAATGTGGCTTTTCTCATACCCAAATAAATTCATGCCCTAAAAATACGGCAAACAACCATTTTTTTTCCGCACATCGGACCATCTCTTTTCTCTCACTGCTTGTTCCTTCTCTCTCCTCAGTACCTATGTGTTTTCTATTTTTTCTGAATGGACCACGTGTTTTCTTTTTATTTTCCTTCGACTTATTTCTTGTAACTTGTTAGGGTAATCTTCTTCATTTTATTTCGTCCTCTAAAAATAATATTATTAGTTTGTTACGATTTTATTAAAAAGTCACGCATATAAAAAGTCACATAGATAGAATAACATTTTCCAAATGTGATTTTTCAAATGTTACTTTCCAATTAAATATTAAATATATAATTTTTTAATTAAATGCAATTTTTTCTTATAAAATTTTTTATATATGACTATAAATGTGATTTTTTCTATCTGTAATTTTTTAATTTAATAATTATATAAAATGTGACTTTTCAATTAAATAATAACATAAAATGTGACTTTTTCTCTATGTGATTTTTTAATTCAATGTGACACGAAATGTGACTTTTTGTATATGTGACATTTTTATCTAATAGTGACACAAAATGTGACGTTCTCTGTATATGACTCCTTAATTTAATGGTGACACGAAATGTGGCTTTCTCTATATGTGACTTTTTAATTCAATAATGACACAAAATGTGACTTTTTGTATACGTGACTTTTTAATTAAATGGTGACAAGAAATGTGACTTTTTGTATACGTGACTTTTTAATTCAATGGTGACACGAAAAGTGACTTTCTCCGTATGTGAATTTTTAATTCAATAGTGACCCGAAATGTGACTTTTTAATTCAATAGTAACACGACATGTGACTTTTCTATACGTGATTTTTTTTAACTAAATGTAGCTTTTTTATATGATATTTTTTAAGTATAACTTTTTAATTAAATATAAAATTTTCTATATGTGATTTTTTACACGTTACTTTTCAAGTAAATTTCTTTTAAATATATAAGTATTTAATTAAATGCAATTTTTTCTGTATAAAAGTTTTTATATTTTTATATGTAACTTTTTGTATTTAGAACAACAATGTTAAATTTTTTTTTTGACCAATAACAATGTTAATTAAGTTAACAACATGCATGAGCTGTATAAATAAAAAAAAAAAAAAGGAAATTAACAGCATGAGCACTAACACTTGTGCATGATTAGTGCGTTTGACTGTGCCCCGTACGTTTTCGGAAGAATTCGACCGTATTGTTGCAGAGAGGAAATTTGAACGTATTTTTGTAAACATTTTTATTCTGAAGGTATTTGTCTAAATATCCCTACTACTACTATTATTATTATTATTATTATTATTACGTGGACCAAGCAAATGGGCACAAAATAATTTGGCCACCATGCATGATTTGTGCCCAACAAAGTCATTGGCCCATTTCCACAAAATGTATAGCTTTTGTGCCATAATTTTACCCCCAGACTTGTGGCCCTTTATTTTAAACGTAATTTGCAAATTTCTTCACAATTGTGAGGTAGATTTGTAAAGTCCCCATCTATAAGGGGTATTTATAAACAGCTAATGGGTATGGGTCCAATATAGGCATGTCAACGAGCCAAACTGAGCTGGAATTTGGGCTCGAGCTAGGGCTCGACTGGGGCTTTTTTGATACCAAGCTTAAAAAGCCCAAGCCAAAGCCCAGCTCAGCTCGGCCATGAAAATTAGGCTCAACTCGAGCTTTCTCTCGGGCCTTTTCCGAGCCGAGTCGGACTGGCCTTGCCGGTTCAGTTTTTTTTAAATTTTTTTCCTAATTTAATTTTTTCCCTATCTAAATTTGACACGGTCCTTAACGAACGGCCCGTTTTGGCCCAATTGGCAAGTAATTTTGGGCTGGCCCGGGGAGCCAAACGGGCTTGCCCAGCTCAGACTTGACTCTAAATTTGGAGTTCGACTTGAGCTTGGGCTCATCTTAAACTAGCCACGAGCCAGCCTGGCTCGACTCGGGCTTTTTACGGGCCAGGCCATGAGCCGCTCGAACTGACCGGCTCGTTATGCATCTATAATCCAATAATGTGTAGATACCTATATTTCTAGTCAAATTTTGATATAATGGGCTTTTAATTAGATAATGGTTCTCAGAGCCTTGTGAATAGTGTTATGGTCCTCAACTCAGCCGTTCAGATGTACATTCTCGTCTTCCCGTTAAGCATCGTGGTGATAATTATGAGCTGTAAGACGATAACCAATTGATTCCATGGTCAACGGATTTCAAGTTACGTCTAATTAATACCTTCTTGATGATTTGACATGTGATTCTATTTTTGATGAATTATGTATTTTTATTTCATCAATGTAGATTTTCTAAGTTACAATGGAGATCGATCTCCAGTTTATCTAGTTTAATTGGTAGCGCTACATTGCGGGATGAGTGCAAATACATAATTACAAAGGGACATTAATTTATTTAAGAGCTAATAAGAAAATGACAAATAAACTGGAGATTGGTTTCCAGTATAGATAAATAGCATTATTCATTTTAGAACAAGCCCAACAGTCACTGCAAGACTTGTACCTTCAACTTATTATCATCAGTTTGCCATGCATGATTAAATAATAGCAGGCCCAAGTAAACATATTATGAAACGAAAATGCAAAAAAAATAAAATAAAATAAAAAATCCCAGGTGTAGAAAGAATAAATATAAGTTACTAAGTGAGTGGGTGTATAAAATTAAACCTAAGAAATGAAAACTGTAAGCATAATTCAGATTAGATAATACTAGTCTCATTTTGATGTCATACATATGACACGGTATGGCACCATATGGCCGATATAGTGTCATACTGTGTCTGTGTATGACACTAGATCAATTTTATAGATAACTAGTAATTCCACCTGTACATTGCACGGGATGCTTTGACTAAATAAAATATACAGTATATAAATAGTATAATCCATGATTGTGTAAAAATTATTAGGCATCCACTATGTGTTTCAGCAAAAAAAAATAGATATACAAATGTATTAAAGAATAGTTCAACATCGTCATTTAGGAAAGTTATTGTTAGATTCACCAGCTTTGATATTGCAGGTCTCAGAGTGAACCGTATAGCAGATAACAATTATTTATTCTAGAAGTTGTTACATTTTGAAAGCATAAGGGAGCCCTCACAATAACCTACATTAAGCTAGCGAAATTGAGTTAATTATGTCAAACATTACAAAACAAAATTATAGAGCTGACATAAAATTAAAATTTACATACCTAACGGTTAAAGAGAACACACGACTATAAATTGTTGAATACCTCCTTGTAAACAACATTCAACGTAGATTTGCTAGTGAGTGTCATTGCATATCATAAAGTTCAACCCATCCATATTCAAAAAAAATTTTTTGTCTTTTCTATTTTGACTTCATTTCCCTCCTGCCCATCATACAATGAAAACAAATCAAAGATATCACTAATGATCGTTGCCAACGATCCTTTCCAATCTCAAAAACCTAAGCTCCCAATATGATTTACTACTACTCTTGGAAGATGAATTTAGAAAGCAGTCAATAATTAATCTAACAAAAACCCAATTAAGCATAGTTGTCAATCATAACACCAAAAAAAGGGAAAACAAATGATGGAGCACGTCTACATTACTCCCTCAAGTAAACACCCAGAATGCAGTAAATGCTCAAATCATAAGCAATCATGAGTAGTTAACAGTATAATTAAATCCAACATTAGAAAATAGAAGAAAAAATATTAGTTCTAGCAAAGAGGAATATATTTCACGCTCCTCAAGTTACCCGCAAAGATGACATACAATCGAACATAAACAATTTTGGGTGGAAACAGTATGTTAAGGAAGGTAAAACGTCAAGAACTGACTTTAACATAAGTAAGAACTATTCTTTTTTTTTAATGAGCATAAAATGACAGTTTTACACATGTAGCTTCATTTTATAACTTCAATATGCATCTGTCACTTACTTATACTTTTTTTTATCTAAATTTAAATTGGAATGGTTAGAATCAAAAAATGAAATAATCATAAAAAGAAATCATATTAAACAGCAGGGTGCTTACCTTTCAAGCTGTACTCCTTCTTCCTGGTATCTAATAGACACATATATAAATGGATCAGTCCCAGAGAACATAACAATCACAAGGATAGCTGCTGTGAGGAATAATTTGCATCGCGGGGAGAATCAAATTAAATAGTTGACTGCATTTTTTTGTTGAACAAAGGAGAGGGAAATGTCTTGCACACTGTTGTGATTAATGTGTGCGGAAATATGTGGAAATATAATATTTTAGGCGAGATGCAGTAATTGGCTAGCAAAATGGTATGGATGTTATTTATGGTTAATTGCATGCATTAGTGTTATTAAGAAAAAATATGTGAAAGTTTTCTTTGATGTAAGGAAACCTATATAGAAAAGTTATGATTTTGATTTAGTTTTTTAAATTATCCATTTGCAATGTTCACTACATAAGGTAATATATTAAGATAAAAGAATAAAAAAGTAAATGAAATAATAAAAAGATAAAAAAAACCTAATTCATATTGTGAATTTTGTATAAATGTCAATGAATTACATTATATAAAATAAAATTTTAAAATCATACGAATTTAAAATCGTTTAAAAAAACGAATTCAAATTCCTTTTCTTTTTTTTCTTTTTTTTTTTTGTAGGAAACCGATTTTAAGTGATAATCTATTTAATTGCATGCATTATGGTTATTAAGATAAAATATGTAAAAGTTTCATTTGATATAAGGGAACTTATATAGAAAAGTTAATATCTTGATTTAGTTATTTAAATTATCCATCTGTGATGTTATCTATGTAAGGTGATATATTAAAATAAAAAGATAAAAAAAATGAAAATACTAAAAAGATAAAAAAAAAAAAACCAAATTCATATTGTGAATTTTATATAAATGTCAATGAATTATATTACATAAAATAAAATTTAAAAATCACACAGATTTAAAACTGTATAAAAAAACCCGAATTCAATTATTATTATTATTATTTTTTTAGATGTAGAAAACCGATTTCAAGTGATAATCTATATAATTGCTTGCATTATGGTTATTAAATTAAGATAGAATATCTGAAAGTTGCCTTTGATGTAAGGGAACTTATATAGAAAAGTTAAGATTTTGATTTAATTATTTAAGTTATCCATTTGTGATGTTATCTATATAAGGTAATATTGTAAGATAAAAAGATAAAAAATAAATAAAAGTAATAAAAAGATAAAAAAATTAATCAATACTAGGATTAAGTGCTAAACCAATGGCCATGATACAAAAACCAGATTTAAAAAGTGATTTTTGGCGAGGAAAATGGGAAATGGAAACTAAATTCCTTTAATGTGTATATATATGGATTTTTTTTATGTGTAGAAAACCGAATTCAAGTGATAATCTATATAATTGCATGTAATATGGTTATTAAGATAAAATATGTGAAAGTTTCCTTTGATATAAGGGAACTTATATAGAAAAGTTAAGATCTTGATTTAGTTATTTAAATTATCCATTTGTGATGTTATCTATATAAGGTAATATATTAAGATAAAAAATAATTAAAAATAATAAAAAGATAAAAAAATTAATCAACGTCTAGGATTAAGTGTTAAACCAATGTTCATGATACAAAAATTGGATTTAGAAAGTGATTTTGGGCGGAAAATGGAAACTAAATTTCTTTAATATATACTAATATATTACCCGTGCGTTGCAGGGGGACCAAAAAAAGGCTATATTTCTCTAAAAATGATTTAATCATAAATTATATATTTTATAATCACGGACATTATAATGAAATCGGTTCATGTATGATAAATTAATATAATAAATCAGAATAAATGTACTCGATGAATATGTAAAAAAAGTTTTAATAAATGATATTGAGGTCACAGTTAATAAAGATTTACATTTCAATGTCAAACGTAAATATAATTCACCTTAAATTTCAAAAGACCTTTTTGAAAACTACATTGGGTGTGGATTTTCTCTCAATAGGGCCATTGCCATATATCACAATCTTTAGTCCTTTGTGATTTGTAAATCTGAAAAATGCAATATACAATTGTCTGTGACTAAACACTGGCATTTTTCAAAAGAAGTCCAACATTGATAAGTGATTGACCTTGACTTTTATTTATAGTCATTGTGTTCGAAACAATGATGGGAAACTGCCTTCTTTGAAATTTGAAAAGCAACCTTGTGTCAGAGGGTGTCAATGTCATCCTTGGGATCAAAACCTTGTCGCCGGCATGAGCATCTGAAAAAATCCTTACATCTAATACATGTTTCCCCAATTTGGTTGTAACCAATCTAGTCTCATTGCACAGTCTAAGAGAATGATCTATATTTCTCAATAATTTTATTGGTGTTGCAATCTTTAATTTCAACTTATAACTTGGAAAACTTTATGCTGTTTAAGAACTCAGGTGTATGTTTCTCTAAGAAATCAGTACCACCTTTATCTTTACAGCACGATTCAAAGTTTAAATATGATGTTCCTTCAGCTACATTCTATGACAATACATAATCTTTAACAAATTCAACCATATCTAATGTTGGTGCTAGGATTGCTCTATACTGTATGTAACTTGCATCATTGTCCTGACACAAAAATGCAGGTAAGTGCTTTTCACAATTGCAGCGATACGATCATATGTATAATGTACAAAGAGGTCATCGAGAACTTCAAAAGTGGCATGTCTATCATTTTGCCCACCAGGAGTTCCATCACCTATGCTCATAATCTACTCTGAGAAAGCCTTCAACTCATCTGACTCTTCACTCGACCTGCTATTTTGAAGTCCCATGTTCTTAGTTAACTTTAGAATATTACAATCATTCCATAAATACAATGAATTACCCGTGCTTTACACGGGATTAGAAAACTAATTTTTTATAAAATGCCTTATTTTTCAATTCTAGACACTTGCATAGATATTGCAAAGTATATTCGAAAACTCAAACCTCGTGGAGACCCGTCATGCTAAGAATGAACGCAGACGAGTGTCCAATCGGCCCTTGAATGGTTGGTACATGGGGATGGTTTTTCCTTGCCCTGCCTTGAAATCCGTTTTACTAAAAATAATTTATTATTATTTAATTTAAAAAACCACAAGTAATCTTCATTGCCTTGACTCAAGCCTATAAGCTTTTATGAGTAACCTAAAATATTTATCACTTAAACTCTATTGGGGCAAATTAAAAAAAAAAAAGAAAGAAAGAAAGAAAGAAAAGAAAAGAAATTTGTAAAATGGGGCGGGTTACTAGGATCTTCCCCATCCCACCCAATCCCCACCCCGATTGCATCATCGTCATGAGTTAATAAAAGTTAAAGAGTCAAATCACACTCTCTATTTCTAAAAGTTAATTTAACGAATTTGTTGAAGCATATTTTTAGATATTTACTCTATAAAGTAAAGAGTATGTTCGACTTAAAACGTCTCTTAGAAATGTTCTAAATCTTTGGTAGTGCGTAAGAAATAAAAGGTAATATGTCAAATATGTTTTACAACTACTTACATCATTCAACTTCTGCTACACAGAAATCATCATATATTTTCTAAATCACTTGGGCGATGCATGAAAACCATAATTAACAAAATTTATTATACAACTATGAATATCATCCAAATCATTATAAATACGAACCATAGTCTATGTAGCGTAATATATTATGATATGATAAGTCAAATTTTTATTATTTGGTGCAAGAAAAAAATAAATATATAAGCAAATAAAGGCATATTTTTACGGAAAAATAAAAAACATTATGTCATCAATTTTCAATAATTAAAAATTTGTTAAAATAGAAAAATAATTAATTATTATTTTTTAAGTTAATTATAGTTTTTTCTAAAGATAAACAATAATATTATTAAACAATAATATTATTAATGA
Source organism: Nyctanthes arbor-tristis (assembly GCA_963692815.1). Classification (NCBI taxonomy): domain Eukaryota; kingdom Viridiplantae; phylum Streptophyta; class Magnoliopsida; order Lamiales; family Oleaceae; genus Nyctanthes; species Nyctanthes arbor-tristis. The sequence goes on along the minus strand of CAVNYN010213952.1, from coordinate 5,525 downwards.
AGTTATTTGATGTTCATGAATTCATAGTTAACTTTTTTTTTTCAATAACACAAGGAATCTGAAAATTGGTAAATAAGGATTAGTCAAATTTTTATTATTATTCGCATGTAAAAAATAAACAAAGAAATAAAGACACATTTTTTCTCTAAAAGGAAAAAATGCAATGTCATTAGTTTCTAATTAAAATAAAAATTTTTCTAAGTTGGCAAAATAAATCATTATATAGTTTCTTAAGCAAAAATAATTATAATTTTAAGAAAATAAAAAAAAAAAGACAGAGAGAAAAGTCTACAAAGCAATCAATGAAATATAACTTGGTTTGCGACACATTTAATTAATATGCTAACTTATTTTTTACACGCATTGTTAAATGTTATTTTTAGAGGTGATTAATTACAATTAAGTGAAATAGAAATTGGTCAGGAACTAATTAATAACGTGTACATTCATCTAGTTTTCAAAATATAAAATACAAAACCAAAAAACTTAACCATGTTTTCATTAGTTTCCAATAAAAAATTTGTAAATACAAAAAAGAATAACCATAAATTTTTCTAAAGCAAAAATAATGTGCCCTCGGTCTCATAAAAAAACTCCCATATCATTTTCCGCATAATTTTAAAAAGTTCAATTAATATTCTTAGAAAAGTAGAATTTATAAATGTTTTTAAATAATATACACTTCGTTTAATTGTTATTCAACTTTATTAGTTCTTATTTATTTAAATTAATGCATATTAAACAGCAGCACATCCGAAAGTTAAAAAAAAATCTAACTAACTAAAGTAGGCAATAATTTGGGACAAAAAAAGAAACTGGGACCCTTTTTAAGGGACGGGGAGTAATAATTCATTGAAAAAAGGACACGTTATAGAAACGTTAATATATATAAATATTAACGCAAAAATATAATTAACAAATACAACTTAATTTATGACATATTATATTGTGAAGATAACATCATGTAATTATTATGATACATAGTATGCCAATTTATTTAAAATATGAATTATCTAATGTTATTTTTAAAACAGATTGACTATATGTTAAATAGAAATTAGGTCAAAAAGTAATTAATAAAGGGTATTTTCCTAAGCTTTCAAAGCATAAAGTACAAAGATAGAAAACATTGTTTTAAAAAAAATTCTAAATTAAAAAGCAAATTAACCATAAATTTTGGTGGAACATAAGTAATAATAAATTAAAAAAACTTTCTTTCAAAAAATTAAAAAAACTAAAAGAAATGAATAAAAAACTTTAAAAAAAAGAGGTTGTTAGACAGCTGTGAATACTCATTAGTTGAATTCCAAGACACGTGTAAAGGTGTGCCTTGGAAATGAAAAACGGTCATATAAGGTATCAATTGTAGTTTTTTTTCTAAATATAAACAATTATAATCTTAAAAAATGAGGGTGTGAAAAAAGAAAACATTATAACAAAGCACATAAGCAGCTAATCCTTTATATTATTTAGTGAAGTTATTTAATGTTTATGAAGTCATGGGTAACTTTTTTTAACCCCAAAAATTTGAAAATTGGTAAGTAAAAATCAGTCAAATTTTTATTATTATACGAATAGAAAAAATAAATAAAGCAATAAAGACAGATTTTTTTCGCCAAAAGGAAAAAAAATGCAAGGTTATTAGTTTCTAATTAAGATAAATTTTTTTCTAAATTAACAAAATAAAATTGTTATATTGTTTCTTAAGCACAAAAAAAATAATTTTTAAGAAAATAAAAAAATACAGAGTGAAAAGCCTACAAAGTAGCCAACCGTTAATGTTGCTTAATGAACTTATTTAACTTTTTGAAATTCACTTTTTTCTAAACCAAAATTCTAAAAGGGTAATAAAAAATAATTAATATGCCAACTTATTTTCCCAACTAAAAAATAATAAATAAAGTACAACTTGGTTTATGACACATTTAATTAAAATTCTAACTAATTTTTTACATGCACCGTTAAATGTTATTTTTAGAACCGTTAATTACAATTAAGTTAAATAAAAATTGGTAATAGCGTGTATGTTCATTTAGTTTCCAAGAAATAAAATATAAAAACAAAAAACTTAACCATGTTTTCATTAGTTTCCAATAAAAATTTGTAAATAAAAAAAAAAGGTAAAAATAACCATAAATTTTCTAAAGCATAAATAATGCTTCCTCTGTCCCGTAAAAAAATATCCCATATAATTTTTTATATAAATTTAAAAAATCCAATTAATATTCTTAAAAAAGTAGAATTTATGAACATTTTTCATTATATACCCTTCATTTAATTGTTATTCAACTTTATTAGTTTTTATTTATTAATCTCAATGCATATTAAATAGAGGCAAATAAGAAAATTAGAAAAACTAACTAATTAACTAAAGTGGACAATAGTTTCAGACAAAAAAATGAAACTGAGGCCCTTCTTATGGGACGGGGAGTAATAATTCTTTGAAAAATAGCATGTTATAGAAAAGTCAATATATATAAATATTAACGCCAAAAAGTAATTAACAAATGCAATTTTATTTATGACACATTATATGGTGAAGATGGCATTATGTAATTATGATATACATAGATATGCTAATTTATTTAAAATATGAATCATTTAATGCTATTTTTAAAACTGATTGACTATATGTTGAATGCAAATTAGTTCCAGAATAATTAATAAGGGAGATTTTCCTTAGTTTTCAAAGCATAGGATACAAAGATAGAAAGCATTGTTTTAAAAAAATAATTTTAAATTCAAAAAGGAAATTAACCATAAGACTTGGTAGAACATAAATAATAATAAATTAAAAAAAAGCTTTCTTTCAAAAAAATAAAAGAAAATAATAAAAAAGTAAAAAACAAATAGAAATGAGGCTGCAAGGCAGCATTAATAGTTAATAGTTGAATTTCCAAGGCATGCGTGAAGGTGTGCCTTGCAAATGAAAAACGGTTTTAAGGTCTCAATTAATACTCAGTTGGTCCCAATGTCTTGCATGCAATTTTCCGTTGCTCAAGAAACACAAACTTAAAAAAAAAAAAAGAAAAGAAATTCTACATTTGGCAAGTGAAATTTTCTCGGCCAAATCTAAAAATAGACTATCCCACTTTAAGATATATATATAGATATAAATATAGATATATAGATTTTAGTACCTTGAAGAAACAAAATAAATATTTGGCTGAATTTTTTGGCTTGAGAAAATGACTGAAATTTCGACTGAAAATGACTAAAAGTAACGTTAGTTGCATAATTTATGGTTTTATAATGATTAAGCCGTGAGCAATAGTTAGAGCAAACGAAGGAAAAATGTCACTATTTGGGTTAGTTAGCAATTATCATTATAATTAGAATTGTGCTATTTGAACAAAGATACATACAAAAATTCTAACAAGACTGACACATGGCATAATTTTTTTTAGCACATCACAGTACTTTTACGTCAACACTAATTACTTATGATACTTGTCCATTTTGTCACCTTTTTTGTCCCTTCTTTTGTTTAATTAGCATTTTCCTTACAATTATCATTAAACAATTGGATGAAAATGAGAAATCTATTCCAATAAGGTTGATTCTTTGACTTAGTGTTCAAATTCTATATCAATTAAAAGTTACCTTTGATAGAGGGATGTGTATAGAAACCTAAAGATTTTCAATTCATGATTTATTGATTATCTCTTCATATGTTAAATTAACTCTATATAATTCTTGAAAAAAATAAAAAGATAAAAAAATTAATCAAGGGCTAAGATTAAGAGGTAAACCAATGACCAAGGTGCAAATGCGGATTTATAAAGTGATTTTGGACGGGAAAATAGAAAAAGGAAACTGTATCGCTTTTAAGTATATAAAGATTAATCAAATACTCTCTTCACTCCAAATATATAATTCACTTTGTTTTTTCAGCGGGGATTAAGAATTGTACTGAAAAAATACATTTTGCAACCTATATTCCTAGTTTATCCTTATTTAATAAATATAATTTAAAATTGATAGTTCTAACCATTAAAAATGAATAAAATTTTAAAATAGCACAAATTAGACTTATTAATTAATTAATAAAGAAAGAGGACTACATATTTGGGGATATCTTAAAAAAGAATAGTGAACTATATATTTGGGACGGAGGAAGTAATTAAATGGGCAAAAAAAAATTTCTTGATTTTACAACTAAAATTCTAAACGATTGAATGTAACTCAGCTAAAAGAATAAATTTAACCAAATTAAAGTTAAGCAAACAATTAAAATGATTAATTATAATTAAGTTAAATTTATGATAATAATTATAAAAATTGGGAATTAGATTGTGGTACCTTTGTACCACAATTGCTTACAATTAGATAAACTCTGCGGTAAATTATATGTTAGATATAATCTTATCTTATGTTGGATGATTATTTATCTTTTTAGATATTTTGATTGATTTATCTATATTCTTAGTTTTTTAATTTTTTAATTCAATTTTTTTAATATATATATATATATATCTATATATGAAGGATTTCTTAATATAGATTAGACTATTTCCTTTTTAACTGATGTATTAATTTTTAATTATTTTTATATGCTTTTAAATTGAGTCGTTATCAGGTTACTTCTTTAGTATATAATAATTATGGTTTGCCTAACGTTTCATAGTTTACAAAATTCCATTACGATATAGTCACAGAGAAAAATAAAATGTTTAATGTCTCAAGGTGTAGGAATGACAATGTTTTTTTTTTTTTTCATATTGAAACACTAGCTTATTAAGTCCCATGTTAGCACACTATATGTCAACAAATTTAAAGATGATAAATGCCTTTGCAACTCCCTGACCCTTAGAAAAATTACCCATTCATGCCCTTACTGTCCCAAGAAACAACACCCAATTTCTCTTTTACCTTATTCCCACATGTCCATTTCAAACCATTTGAGCTCTAAACTCCCATGGAATTGCATCCACATTTACATGTCATTGGAGCTGAATTCTAATCTCTCACTTGGAAGTTCAATGCATAATGTTTTGATCAAACCTCTGATTGATCCTGGGAGAATTCAAGCCCATGCGAGGACCTCTGCCTTACATTTCTATATTATTCTCCTTGACATTCGTTTTGAGGAAACTGCGGTTGTGATGCACCTTTGCATCGCAAATTTTTTTTTCTTCTGTGGCAACACTTTGCTGTGGACTTCCTTTCGCCAATTCAAAAACTTTGCCAAGACGCCCATGCTGATGTCTTTCGAAACCCACTAGTTCTTGATCAGTTGTACTCAACTTGTTGGGATTTATACCTAATAAAGTGTAGTTGACTGAATTGTAAATAAACAACTAATTATTTATTGAATAAATGTGATGTTTATTGTTTGCAAACTTGTTAATTAAAAGAGGTAATGAAGTGCTATTGTTTGCTTTGAGAAAATATTGAATGAGTACTTTCGAAGTGCAAAAGATGCATTTGATATTTCAACCAAAAATATTAATCTTGAACCAAGAATAAAGGTTAGTACTTTACTCTATTTAGGTTCATTTGTCTATCACTCTAACTTAATAAAG
>CAVNYN010213951.1:0-22846 GCA_963692815.1 Nyctanthes arbor-tristis | reverse complement strand
GGAAACTGGCCCCATAGCTCACGTCCATTGCTACGTATCACATATAGAGTTGCAAAATGCCACTGGACTTGTGATGTGCAAAGTTTTTAGCTCACTCTGGAAGGGAATACCCAGACCTAGTTCGGGAACTTAGCTCCCGGCCACCGGCTCTATACATAGCTAGAAGCAACTATCCTCAGAGTTCGCCACTCAGTTTATGGGGTCGAAGGCCAGAACCACTTTGAGGAAGATGCTAGGGACGGTAAAACAAAGAAAATCAGAGACCCTTAAGAGCTACATAGACCGCTTCAACAGGCAGATTATGACAATGGAGAAAGTGGCTAACGAATCTCTCCTAATTGCTTTCAAGTTGGGACTATTTAAGGACACACGTTTCAGGTAGGTTGTGTATAAAGACCCACTTAAAACTTACAAGGAGCTCCTGAGGTGGGCTGAGAAGTACATCATTACTGAAGAAGCAATTGAAGGAGGTCCTAAAGTTGACCTAGCTCCTAAGGGAGAAAAGAAAGATCATAAGGAAAGGAAGGATCAACACAGGTCAGAAGGGCCATCTCTGGCCTTCAGGCCAATTACCAAGCTCAACACTTCTGTCGAACAAATTTTCAATCTACTGAAAAATGACCCCATTTTTCCCAAGGCTAAGCCCATCAAAAAGCCTTCAAAGAATGCAGACCAAGGCAAATACTGCAAATATCACTGAGCACTAGTAACGATACAGAAGAATGCAGGCACTTCAAACAAGAGATTGAAAGACTGATTGAAAGAGGATACCTCAGTGAATATGTAGCTAACTGCCAAGGGCAGGACAGGCAAGCTCGTCCCCAAGCAGGCATCAGTGCCCAAGCTACTCAGAACTGACCTACTACTGAAATCTTGTGCTAGTTAGCGGAAATCAAAACATGGAGTGTTCTAAGCCACAGGGACGAGGTATCGTGGGAGAAACCCAGAACTGCTACAACTGTTCACCGCTCGGACTCCCTCAACTCAAACAGGTTCTTTTACCTTCTACGACAAGGACGCCTATAATGCTATGTACCCCCATATTGATGCTATTGTTATAACTATTCCAATATCCTGAATCAAGGTCCATAAGACCTTAGTTGACAACGAAAGCTCCATCAACATCTTGTATTGGAAGACAATCAGGCAGATGAATATAGACCCTAAAAATCTAAGGCTGTATGGGACCAGGCTTCAAGGCTTTACATGAGATTTTGTAGAACCAAATGGTCAGATCACATTGCTTTTGAAGTAAGGTAAAGATCCTTGTCAGAGAAGGATTATGGACGACATTGTCGTTGTTGATGCCTCATCAAATAACAACGCAATTTTGGGAAGACTTATTCTTTACAAGCTCAAGGCCATGACCTATATGTTCCATTATATGATCAAATTTCCAACCGAGCATGGGACTACTGTGGTGCTAGTTGATCAACAAGTAGCTAGGAAGTGCAACCTCAACTATGCAGTTGGGGTCTAAGCTCAGCCTGAGGTCCTCACTTTGGACCCCAGATTGGAAAGAGCCACGTCAGTTGTAAGTCCTAGTGAAGAGCTCCAAGTCATTAAGGTGGAGAAATCCATGCCAGATTTAGAGCTCTGAATTGGTATTGAACTCAAAGAACCAGTAAGATCACAGCTCATTAGTTTCTGGAAAAAGAACTTGGATGTTTTTACTTGGACACACAAAGATATGGAAGGGATAGACCCAAAACATGCATGTCACCTGCTTAGCATAGATCCTAATGCTAAGCCCGTTAAGTAAAAGAGGCTTCGCTTGAACAGTGAAAGGTATGAAGCCCTAGCTCAGGAGGTAGATAAACTCCATGTAAACATATTCATACGGGAAGCTCTGTATCCCCAGTGGGTTCTTGTTAAGAACAGCAATGGAACATGGCGTATATGTATCGATTTTATAGATCTAAATAAGGCTGCCCAAAAGATAGCTTTCCACTACCGTGAATTCACCGAATGCTGGATGCAATAGCAGGTCATGAGCTTTTAAGCTTCATGGATGCATACTCTAGCTCCACCAAATACCAATGTTTTCGGATGACGAAGAACATACCTCTTTCACTACCGATAGAGGACTATACTGCTGCAAAATGATGCCTTTTGGGCTAAAGAACATTGGAGCTACCTACCAGTGTCTTGTTAATTCAATATTTAAAGATCAGATCGGAAAGACCATGGAAGTCTATGTTGACGACATGCTCATCAAGAGCCTACAAGCTGGGCACCACATCAACGACCTTGATTGATTGTTCCAAGTCCTAAGGAACTATAGGGTGAAGCTCAATCCAAAGAAGTTTCCTTCGAAGTCGCGTTCAGAAAATTTCTGGGATTTATGGTGAACTATCGAGGCATTGAGGTCAACCTAGAGAAAATAAAAGCCATGCTGGAGATGGAACCTCCAAAATCTGTTAAGGGGGTTCAGAGCCTCACTCGAAGAGTTGCAACTCTCAATCGTTTTATCTCCAGGTCCACAAATAAATACAGACATTTCTTTGAGGCCATCAAGAAGTCTAAAGAGTTCAAATGGATAGATGACTACCGAAAAGCTTTTGAGGAGCTGAAGAAGCACCTCTCTTCTACTCTACTACTAGCAAAACCGAAACAAGGGGAAACTTTGTCCTTATACGTAGTCGTTTCTGAGTCAACTGTCAACACGGTTTTAGTAAGGGCTGAAAGAGCATTTCACTTACCCATCTATTACGTCAACCATACATTATGGGACACTGAACTCAGGTATCCCCTAATGAAGAAACTCGCTTATGCCTTGGTAATTGCGTCTAAAAAGCTCCTTCAGTACTTGCCCAAACCATTGAAGTCTTGACCAGTGCCCCTCTGATGCAGGTACTACAGAAGCCAGACCTGTCTAGTCACCTAGTCAAGTGGTCGGTTTAACTTTGCCAGTATGACCTTTATAGACCAAAAACAGCTATCAAAGGCCAAGCTCTAGCTGATTTCATAGCTGAGCTCACCCCATCACTTTATGATAAGGGGGCAGAAGATTTTCCAGCCTGGGATCTGTTTGTAGATGGATCTTCAACAGCACAGGCCTCAGAAGAAGGAATTGTTTTGATAAGCCCATCAGGTCAACGTCGTTGCCAAGCAATTAGATTTAGATTCCCAATTTCCAACAATGAGGAAGAATATGAGGCCCTACTAGCAGGTCTCAACATGGCAAAATCCATAGGAATCAAGAAGCTGATTATCAAGAGTGATTCCCAGCTCGTGGTCAATCAGACCAGTAGGGTGTACGAGGTTAAGAGAGAGAAGCTATCCCAATATCAAGAATGACTAACGACCGAGCTAAAAGACCTCGAATGGTTTGAGATCCTAAGAATTCCAAGAGCTGAAAATAGTCATGTGGATGCATTGGCAAAGCTCGCAACAAATAAAGGAGCTGGCAAGCTTGGTAGTATCCATATCAGAGAGCTCTTGAGGTCAGCAATTGACAAGACTGGTGTGGTTTTGATGGAAATCGAGCAAGTTAACAACTGGATAGATCCAATCATCCAGTTCTTAAGGGAGAGAGTAGCCCCCGAGGAGTGGAGGCTAAGAAATTGAAACATCAGGCAGCTCAGTTCACCTTGGTCGATGGGAAGTTATATAAAAAAAGCTTCGCATGCAGGATCTCTGCTAAGACGTCTTACTCCCAAAGAAGCAAAAAATCGTCCTGGAAGAGATTCACTCTGGGGTACATGGCAACCACTCAGGCAGTGTGTCTCTTGCTCATAAGGTCCTTAGACAAGGATATTTTTGGCCAAGTCTTAAAAAAGATGCAATTGAGTTACAAAATCTTGTGACAAATGCCAGAGATTTCTCCGCTCATTAGAAGCCCACCTGAAGAACTAACCTCAGTAACAGGACCTTGGCCCAGCTAAATGGGGAGTCGACCTCATAGGTCCACTTCTAAAGGGGAAGAGAGGAACTCAGTATGGTGTAGTGACTGTTAATTACTTCACTAAGTTGGTAAAAGCTGAAGCTCTGGTGACCACCACAGAACAAAAAACCACAAGCTTTATCTGGAAGTCGATTGTTTGTAGATTTGGAGTGCCCTTTACCTTAGTCAAAGACAATAGCAAACAATTCAACAATCCAGATTCAGATCCTTCTGTGAGGACCTGGGGATAAAAAGCTTCTATTCCACTCCTAACCACCCACAGGAAAACAGCAAGGTCGAAGCAATCAATAAAATCATTAAGCATACACTGAAGACTAGGCTGGAGGCTCTGAAAGGATCTTGGGCTGAGGAGTTGCCGCAGTTCTCTGGTCATATCGAACAACATGCAAAACCGTAACGGTGAAACCCCCTTCTCACTAACCTGCGGAGCTAAAGCAATGGTCTATGTAGAGCTCAAAGTCCCAACTCCTAGTGCTTTATGCTTTAATGAGGAAGTGAACAACGAGCTCTTTAACAGCGAGCTCGACCTCCTTAACGAAAGGAGGATTATGGTTGAAGTAAGAAACGCGACCTATAACCAAAGATGTGCAAGATTCTACAACTCCAAGGTCAAAATGCATAGGTTTGAAGCGCACGTGACAAGCTCACACGACAATAACCTTCAAGGGTGTTCCTCCTCAAAGCTAGAAGCAACACCCTTGAGGGAGCATTTGTTTATACCTAAGTATGAGGTAATATTCAATGATCCTCTAGTCAAAAGGATTGGCCCATTTCACCACGTGCTGGCAGGACATCAAAATGGGCCCTGACTAGTCACCTCATAATGTTGGCAAGCTCAAAAACCTTTAGCCCACCATACGGGCAAAGACCTTCAAGCCGTGAGGTCAGCTCATGACCCCTTAAGCGACTTGCCATGTTTTTATATAAGCATTCTGGGAGGTCATCTCGCGAGGTCGCAGGTCTGAGGCTATCTATGTTGTCACATGGTTCGACAAACGTGATGAGCTATCATGCAACTTGCAAGCCAACTTGCATACTTTATCACTTAGAATTGATGTAACAGCCGCATTTAATGTAAAGTTGGTATTTGTCTTTCCCATGCAGCAACTAGCTTGTAATTAGCCAAAAAGCCTGACATTAGCTCCAGCTAAGTATGTTCACAAGGCTTCTCATTGGCTGAATCTCATTTAATACATGTAATCATTACATACCAATTTATATACTATAAATAAAGGAAGATCCCACAGAATAAAGGACTCTCCCTCTTTTGCAATTTCTTATCTTTTACAAATTTATTTCCTTCATTTATCTCTCTCTGCAAAACTACCAAACCCGCCATTAAGATCTTCATTTATTGCTCAAAGTGATTTAAATACGATTTTCCCATGTAAACAAATTTGTTTACTGAGTCAAGGCAAATTTTGACATCAACAACTTACTACTCCCCCACACTTACTTCTTATCCACCCCAACCAACAAAAGAAATCATAAGTCCACTGTTCATTGGCAAGGTAAGGATATATATCATTATTAAGGGGTGTAAGTAAATAAAAATAGGCCATAAAACTCAAAGGGGTTATGCAAAAGAGAATTAATTAATAAGATAGGCTTTTTGGCTAAAGTGATTAATCAAGAAAGAGTGCCTTAATCATATTCATGTAATGCATATAACAATGTAGCTTTAAAGAGAAATAAAGCAAGTTCTAGAGACACAAACCCATAGAAGAATATCACACATGAAAAAAGATAGTAAGACTCGTAACGACGTGTTAGTCTAAGGCTCAAAAATCTTACTGGGTTAAATTAGTCAACCTAATCCAGCCATAACCAATCATAGACAAAGCAAATAAATGGAAGGTGCGAGTTCACTTATTCAATCATGTTATGAATCGCTCTTGGCCAAAAGCACAAATCTATTTTTTTCCAATTTTTTATATTATATTTTTTTTCATTTTTTTCCCTCTAGCATTGCATAAGATCCTAAAGTCCAACTGAGATTTTTATTTAAAAAAAAAAAGAAAAGAAAAGAAACTGAACAAAGAAAACAGTAAAAATACACAAAACAAGTAATTCCCCCTTCCAACACACACACACACACACACACAAAACTCTACATTGTCCCCCAATGTAAAATCAAATAGAACAAAAGCGAGGCAAGGAATTAAGAAAATATGCAATTTTTTTTCTAAAATGCAGGCGGCCTGGTGTGGGTGTACCAAACCAGCAGTGCACCCGCACCAAGCACACTGCCAGTTTCTGCCGAATTTTTATTTTTTTTTGTGGAAAAACTATGAATTCAAAGAATGCCAATCACCCGACTTCTTCACTAAAATTCCATACTATTTTTCAAAAATAAGAATGAAAGATAAATGCACAATTAGACATCTAAACAAATTAATGAAAAGAAGATACTCAAAAATAAAATTACTCACTTCTTGGGTTGCCTCTCAAGAAGCACCTTTGTTCAACGTCATTGGCTCGACTTAGCCTTTGAGTGGCTAATTGGTATAGGTCCTCTACAATAGCATATTGTTGTCCTTGAAGCCTTCATAGTCTATTTTTCGGATTCACTTCAGGTAGAGATGACAATTTCCCTCCTATTTGAGCCTCCAGTCGATTAATGGCCGTTGCGATTTGGCTCATTTGGTTCTCCAGTTTTGAATGCTAGTTTAAGTTTCCTGATGAAATTGTAAAGTGTTAGAGGCCAGTGTTTTAACCATCTCTTCTAATGATATACCTGGATGGAGGTTGCTATGGTCTTGGTAGGAACTGTCTTGGTTGCCTATTAAGAAAGAAATTTTGGGGTCGATTCCCTCCATAGCTTAAATTAGGATGATATCTCCAACCTAGATTATGTGTTAGAGAATAGATCATAGAGTCTATTCGGGTGTGAAGGGTGTCCGCTACGTTCACCTATTCAGTATTTTCCTCTTGCAACATTGGACAGGCATCAATCAGTTGGATACCACTATCGAACAGATTCCACAAGCTTTCACCTGTTGTGTATTCCCTACAGCAAGTTATCTAACAAGAGAAGTGAGTTCAGATAATTGATTTTCAGTAGATGAACCTTGTACCTCATTCACCCTTCTGATAGGCACATCATTCCTAGTGCCAAATTGCTGAGAATTCTCAGCCATATTAGAGATCAAGGTTCTTGCTGCTTCAGGGACTTTATCAACTAGAGCACCACAACTGGCCGCATCAATCATACTCATGCCCATTAGCATTCGTCCTTCGTAGAAATATTGAAGAGGAGTCAATCACTAATTTGATGGTATGGATAGCTTGCACAGAGCTTTTTGAAGTGCTCCCAATATTCATATAACGGTTCTCCTTGATGCTGTTATTTCCTACAAATCTCTTTTTTGATATTTCCAGCCTTCGATGCAGGGAAATATTTTTCCAAGAATATCCTCTTCATATTGTTCCAAGTAAAGATGGTCTCGGACGATAAATAGTAGAGCCTATCTTTAGCTGTATCTTTCAGTGAGAAAGGAAAAGCTCTCAACTTGATTTGCTCTTTAGTCACCCCAGTGGTTTCATACTGGAGCACACCACATGAAATTCCTTGAGATGTTTGTGAGGATCCTCACTTGCAAGGCCATGAAAAGATGGCAATAAATGAATTAGCCCCAATTTTAGTTCAAAAGTTGCATCTTCAGCTAATTCAGGAATAGTAATGCAGAGAGGTTGTTGATTAAGGTTTGGAGCTGCCAATTGCTTCAAAGTTTGATTGTCGTTGTTGTTGGCGGCCATCTCTTCGTCAACTGTTGATTGCCTAGCTTCTCTTCTTAACCTGCACAATGTCTGTTCGATCTCTGGGTCAAACAACAGTGGATTTTGATTAGAGGAGTGGGTATTGGTCATTAAAATAAAGAGAATAAGAAAAGAATTACAAAAGTAAAACTAGTTAACACAAGAATACTCAAATTAATTACACCGCTCCCAGCAATGGTGCCAAAAACTTGGTCGCATGTCAAGGTGCCAAAATAATAAACACCTTACTCCACTAAATTTAAGAGAATTTGTAGAAACGGAGAGTAAGGGGTCAAACCCACAGAGAACGCTGGATAATTCAAAGTATTTCGTGTCAACTAGCAAGAAGGGGGTTTTTGTAAAATATTGAACTAAAATTAATAAAAGAAGATAAAAGCATGAGGATCAATTCCAGTTCTTAGTTCATTTATGCACTTTACATAAAAGATAGTAAGCAATAGCAACGTCGTTTCTACTTTCTTATAGAACTATTAATGCTAGATAATAATAAGCTCTGCTACCCAGATTTGCCCTTAAGTGTATCTAATCAAAATAAGCTCTTTAATTAGACCCAACCGTTTGGACAACGTAGAACAAGCTCTCTAGATTTAGAACAATGGTCGTATGAAGGATGAGGAAAATAAGTTAATCCAAGCAATAAATTCAGAAGCTCGATCCATTTTACTTAGATTGTGTAATCCCTAATGATTAACAATCAGTAGTCGCTACTTGAGAATTAGGAGAAACAACAATTACGAATTGAAACCCCATTCTAGCAATAGAAAATTAATTGCTCAACATAGTAGGCCTAAACTAGACCGAATAATCAATAATTATAAATGTAGAAAATACAATAACACAAATAGTTTCACAGGAGAGTAAGAAATAACGTTGCTAGAATTGATTAATTAAAAACAAGAAGTAGCAACAACACCCCTTGAACTGGAAAAAGAGAAAAGTCAGCCTTGTGGGCTCACTCAGGAAAATCTTCCCCCAAACTTGTCTTTGTTACAAAAGTAAAGAATAATATGAAGTTATAATTCTCTAAGACATGACCCTTTTATATAAGGTCTAAAAACCCCAAAAGGAAGAAGAAAATCCATCTACAAGATTTACCATACGAAGAATTCTAGACTAACAAGGAAAATAAGAATTTTCTCTCTCGTAGAGGACAATGTGGGCTCACTGAGTAGGCGCTTTGGTCGCACTAGACTTCCTGTCGAGAAATTGTGCATTGGTGCGGCCGCACTGATCAGGCAGTACCACCGCTCTGACTTAGCTACCCGAAATTCCGCCATACTGATGCGGCCGCATGAGTAAGTGGTGCGGCCGCACCGAGTCTTCTCTCTTTTTTTCCTTTCTTTTTTGGTCCTTCATGTTTTGTTGTCTGACATCTTGGTCCCCGAACTCCAAAACTCTTGTTAAGTACGCGTGAACTTGATTCTTTTTAATTTTTTCCTTGATCCTACAACAAATAAACAAACTCAATTTAAATAAATATTTTAATATAACAAAATACACAATAAACTACTAGTATGGAGAAATAAATAATTTAATAAAGTGCCTATCAAAATTGGGTGAAAAATATAGGTATAGGTAATACACAAGAAATTTCTTTTAGCACCTACGCGTGAAATTGTCTAATACGAATTTGGCAAATATAAATCTTCATGAATACAAACTTGATACAAACTTGCATGTTTAATCCAAACATAAATCTTCATGACCTGTGTTAGCCAATCATACACGTTTAATGCATACTTACATTTTTTTAAGTAATCTAACTTTGGAATTGCCATACATCTGAAAATACACATTTAAATACCAATTTTTTATTACACATAGACAATAAATTGTGCTCCTAATTTTGTTTTCATTTGTGACAAAATTCCGTTTTTCACATCCTATTTCATTAGACGTATGCACATTATTTGATTTTGAGTGGGAAAACCCATCCCAACATTAGAAAAAGCTCTAAGACCATACAGGGGTCAAAAAAAGCATAGCACAGTATGAATAGTAATGTATTTAGTTACGCTCCAAAATAAGTTCTGTAGCGACCTAAGATTTTTCTACTTAAAAATTTTTATTTTAATCCACGTGTCGCTATGGCATGCTCAAATAGATTTGAATAGTCATACTTTGATGATGTGCCCGTTTAAACTAAATCAAATAATATTATTGAAATGGAAAAATTGTAACTTAACAACAAAACTAAACCCGACTCCAATGATTCAAAGTTTACCGAATTAATTCCTATCGAGCCATCAAGATTATATAATAAGATTTGCAACTTTCAATAATTTCTATTAAGTTAAAACTTCCTATAACCTACACTTTTGTCCCAATTCTTTTCCATTTACACTCTATATAAATACCCCAACCAACACTTCCACTCATTTGAGCTAAGGCAAAAGAAATCAGGTAACTCCTTAGCCATTCATCATTTGTATGCTCTTCTTCCATCAAATCAAAACTAACAACTTGGTTTTCTCTTCTATGTGCAAGATTAAGGAAAGAACTCAAGAACTCAAAGAAAGATTCACAACTCCAGCAACAAATGTAAAACTATTTCCCCTACATGCTTCTACACTTCACCCATTTCTACACCATGAAACTCAAGCCAAAAATATACTACATAGTACTATCAAATAGACAAGTTTCATTCGACCACCATAATGTTAATTCCCAATCATCATATTTCTCAACTATTAACATCAAAAATTATAAAAGCTTGCAAAAAACCGTGTGGCTCAGTCAAAACCAAGCAACTCCATATTGGCCCATTTTCATTCCTTCACCAAACAACGCAAAATAGGTGTCTACGACTTCCTCTTGCTGCGAGGAACACAAATATGTAAATATCTCGTCTGGAAAGCCATCCCACTCGCTGAAAAATCACCATGACCGCCGACCCTCTTCTTCTAAAACCATCATCGTACCTTTAAAAACTTACCTCTATGGGTAGAGCTCGTTGAAGGCTACATTTTCCACCTATTTCTTCTTCTGTTCGCTGGAATTTTGGCCGGATTTTGACTTTCATCTTTTCCCCTGTTTGAAAACCCAACAAACGACCCTATGTTCTTTCTCCTTTGTGCAATACACACAAGAAAATAGATCTAAAATTTTAACCATTTGGTTTTTACATTTTGGTCCCTGAAAATTTTAAAAACACTTAAGTTAGTCCTAAAGGTATGGTCGACTCTAGTCTTGACCCCAAAAATTCCGAAGACTTTTAAGCTGACCCTAACATTATTATTTAAATCGTAGTTGGTCCCCTAGTCTTTTAAATCATTAATTTCGACCTCCAAACTTTCAAGTTTTGCATAATTGGTCCATAAACTTTTAATTCTAATCACACAAGTTCTTAAACTTTTAATTCAAATTAAATTAACCATCAAACTAATCAAATAATTAATTTTGAAGTCCTCTAACTTTTATAATTCTATGATTTAGTCCCTAAATATTTAATTACACCATAAAACCTTAAATTATGAATTCTAACCCTAACTAATTTCCTTTTTTGGCTTGACAGAGTGCTTAGATAGTTGAGAAACTTATTTTTTCAAAAATTTAGAGCTCGACTTGAAACATTACAAGGTAGAGTCCTTTACTTAAAACATTATTTCTCTTAAACGTGCACACTATTATTTGATTCATATTATAGTGATATACATAATTAATGTGAATTTTATGTTATTGCCTACTAAAAGGCATAAGTGTTATATTGGACCTATTGACAGGGGTGTTATTGGATTTTTTTAATTTCTCCATACTAGTAGTTTATTATGTGTTTTGGTGTGTTGAAATATTTACTTAGGTTTAGTTTATTTATTTATTGTAGGATCAAGAAAATAATCAAAAAGAATCGAAATTGGCCATACTTTGCAATAATTTTGGAGCTCGATGACCAAGGCGTCAAGCAACAAAACATAAGGGATCGAGAAAAAAGAAAAATAAATAAAGAAGATCGTACGGCGGCACCGCATCATCATGCGGCCACACAGGTTGCACACCAATGAGCGAATTTTCACCAGAACTCACGATGCGGCCACACTAAGCCCTTGTGCCGCTGCACTGCCCTTCGAGCGGAATTTCCTTTTGTTTTCCTTATTTATATTAGGCCTAGGCATCTGGTCGGGTTAGGCCCGAACCTAAAACCGACCCGACACTAGTCGGTTTGGGGAAATCCCAACCCGCCAGGCCTAGAAACCCGCCAAACTGACCCATTATGGGTCGGGTTGGGCTTATTATTATTTTTTTTATTAAGCTTAGAAGTTGGCCCATTTTCCTTTGTTTAGGCCCAAACCAACCCCTTTCTTTTAGGCCCAAGTTTAGGCCCTATTCCTATTAGTTAAAAGAGATTGGGTTGTAACATTAGGGTTTCAAACATTAGAGAGAGATGTGAGAGCGCGAGGGTGGTTTGAGGTGGCAGCGGCGGAGACGATGGTTTGCCGCGGCGACAGAGACGGTGGATGTGGGTGGTCCTAGGTATGTGCATAGAAGTCACCAAAATTGACTGCGTAAAGAAAACCAAAACAGGTCAATGGTGGCAGCTGTGGAAACTGGAGGCTTCTATGGGAAACTGGAGCAGACCAGCAGCTGCTTCTGTGGAAACTGGAGTAGACTAGCGGCGGCTATGGAAACTTGGCTGTGGAAACTCAACGGCGGCAAACCAAAGCAGTCGCAGCGACGGTGAGTGCAACGGTGACAGTGAGAGGCGGCAGGCGTAGCGACGGCGAGAAGGAGATCTGAAAAAGTAGGGTTTCAACTTTCAAGTTTTGTAATTCTAAATTTTAAGTTGGGAATATTGGATTTTGGAAAATGTTAAGTTAGGAATGTTGGATTTTGGAAAGTGCTATTTTAATCAAATAGAGAGTATCTGAATTTAGAAAACACATTTTTAGGGCCTTAAAAAAAAAAGCTGTTTGACCCGTTTAAACCAGTTAAACCGAGCCGGGTTTGACCAGTTTGACTGGCCAGACCCGCGAGCCAACCGGACCTACTCAGTTTAGCCAGTTGAAACCCGTAACCCTACCCACATATGCCAAAAACCAAACTAAACCGGCCCGAACCGGTTCGGTTCGGGTTGGTTCACTGGTTTGGCAGTTTTTATGCCTACCCCTATTTCTATAGAACTCTTTTGATGCTTATCTTTTGTACACGATTTTTACTTAGTTTCTTAGGGTTTTTAGACTCTATAAAGGGGTCAAAACTAGATACAACTCCCACCCACAACTCCATAGAGTTATTTATTTTACATCAAAGACAAGGGATGGAGGAAGGCTAATTTCTCTCTTCTTTCGGTTCAAGAGGATGTTATTGCTACTTCTTGCTTTTAATAATCAATTTCAGTAACATTTTTTCTTGCTCTTTTGTGAAATTGATTGTGTTATTCTATTTTTCATGTTTATGAACGTTGATTGTTTAACCTAGTTTAGGCCTACTACGTTGAATGATTAATGTTCTACTGCTAGATTTGGGAATTCAATCCGTAATTGTTATTTCTCCTAACTCTCAAGTAGCAACTAATGATTCTTAATCATTAGGGATAACACAACCTAAGTTAAATAGATCAGGCTTGTGAATTTATTGCTTAGATTAACTTATTTTCCTAATTTTTCATGCAATCGTTGTTCTAAATCTAGAGATCTTATTCTCAGTTGTCCAAATGGTAAGGTCTAACTGAAGAGTTTATTTTGATTAGATATGCTTAAGGGAAAATCCGGGTAGCGGAACTTATTATTGCCTAGAGTCGATGGTTTTACAAGAAAGTAGGAACGATGTTACTATTGATTACTATCTTTTATGTGAAGTGCACAATTGAAGCAAGAACCGGAGTTAACATTTATGTTTTTACTTCTACTTCTGTTTTAATTGCTTTTATTCTTTTTATTAATTTTAGTTCAATATTACACAAACCCCCATTTTCACTAGTTGACACAAAACACTTAGATTTATCTACCGTTCTCTATGGGTTCGACTTTTACTCTATGCTTCTACAAGTTATTTAAATTTTAGTTGAGTAAGGTATTTATTATTTTGGCGCATTCGACACGCGATGGACCTATTAAAAGGTCTCACCTATTAAGAGGTGCTTTATGATGTTGGCGTATTAAAAGGCATATGAATTTCGTGCTTATTAAAAAGCATGTTAGTTTGCATGGGAGTGTATATTATTGTGATATGAATGATGGTGCGCAGGGTCTATTGAGTATTTAAAATACTCATTTTTTTCAATCTAACAAATTTAAGGTTTTGGATCTAGTGGTGGAATGACGAGTGGTGGCCACAATTAAATTATATTTTGAAAAATTAATCTTTTAGAAATTGTCTGTAATCATAGAGAAAATATTTGAGATCTCCACTTATTTTGTTACAATTGTCAAAGATTGATATTCGATGGTTATCTTCCGCACCTGTCAAAGATTGATATTCGATGGTTATCTTTTTCAGCGTTTTATTATTTTAAAAAGTTAACAAGAAAAGTCAAACTAGCAACCCAAATACTTTTCAAATTCGAGATGTTACAGCTTGGTATCAGAGTGGGTCTACGTTTCTGTAGACTTACAAAAATTTTAAAAAAAATTCAAAATAATAAATAATAAAATAAATTTTTTAATGCCACCGTCACCTTTCCACTCCGCCAACTATGAGGTAAGAAAGAAGTTATGGAATTTTAAATTTATGGTTATCGGATATTTCATGTAAATATTTAATGAGATATTAAGGAAGACAAGCAAATTAGATCCGATAATGAAAGAAAAGCGAGTAGAGCATAATTTTTCTTTAGATACTGTAAAGTATGACTACTTTTAATAAGAGATTTCATTCTAGTCCTTGAGATTTGACTAGAAAATATTAGTAAACCCTACTTAATTAGAATTTAAATTTTATTTGTAAAGGAAAATGCCAGGACAAAATCAGGCTAGTGTTTTGCGTGACTTGCTCCAAGCTTTTGAGGAGCTTAGAGAGTTGATGCCCTGGGCCGCTACACCTGTTGTACCACTTGCTACCCAATTGCTACCATTGATTGAACGATTTCGGCGATATAAACCACCCACCTTTGATGGGGCAATGGCCCACTTGCTCTAGAGGAGTGTCTACGGGACATCAAAAAGATCTTTAGACACATCTCCTGTCCCGAAGACCAGAAGGTGTCATGTGCTGAATTCATGTTGGTTGGGAGTGCTGGCCATTGGTGGGAGTCAGCATGTTGAACGAAGACCGAGGAAGAGCAGTGCAACCTCACTCGGGAATAATTCAAGAAGGAGATAACAGAAAAGTGTTAACCCAGGCTCTAAGAGATCTTAAGGAAATGGAGTTCCTGTGTCTAACCTAGGGAGACTTCGATATCATAGAGTATGAAAGAAAGTTTGAGGAGTTGTCTCGATACGCCTCACATCTGGTCAGTACAGAGGTAATAAAGGCACAACGATTTGAAGGGGGCTTACGAGCAGAAATCAGCACAATTGTAAGCATGCTTAAGCTGTCCACATATCTAAAAGTTGTGACAAAGACCAGGTAGTGGCTTTTTCTACTTGAAAATTTGGTGGACAAGGAAGTCAAAACTATGAAAAGGATTAGGGAAAAAGAAAGTGGAATCACCATCAGTCTCAAACTCAAAATGGGAATTGACCTCCCAATAAGAAGCCCTACACTGGACCCACTGGAGGTCAAGCGATACCCCACAGTGCCCCAAGTGTAAGATGTATCATCGGGGTGAATGCCTATTCAGAAAAGGTGTTTCCTACAAATGTGGCTAGCCGGGTAATTTTGCGAATGAGTGTCGTGCTGTACCCGCTCAGAACTCCGAGCCGACTAAGAATGCAGACCAGAACAAGAAGAGAAAGGCACGAGTCTTCACCATGACACATGAGCAAGCCACTGATGACCTGACGTGATTGCAGGTATACTATTTGTCTCTCGTATTCCTGTTTACGTCTTAATCGACACTAGTGCTACGCATTCGTTCATATCTGCTGCATGCGTAGCTAGATTGAATTTGGTAGGAGAAAGAACTAGTAGTACACTAGAAGTTAGCCTACCTTCAGGAGGTGTGATTGACACTGATAAAATAGCTAGGGCAGTATCAATAGACTTTGATGGACTAGTACTAAAAGTAGACTTGAACATAATTGAGATGAAAGATTTTAACATTATCTTAGGAATAGACTGGCTGAGTAGCAACTCGGCGACTATCATGTGTCACAGGAAGGAAGTAGTGTTCCGTAAGAATGGAGTGGATGAATTTAAATTTTATGGGTAAAAAATTAGGGCACTTCCTCGCCTTATTTTGGCCATGCAAGCAGAAAAGCTTTTGGGGAAGGAAAATTGCCAAGGGTATCTAATTTGCTTATAGGATAAGCCAACTGATGAGATCACATTGGATCATGTGCCAGTTGTTAGGGAATACGCTGACGTGTTCCCAGATGACCTACCAAGCATCCCACCTAATAGGCAAGTGGAATTTGTCATCGATTTAGTACCTGGGGCTATACCTATGTCTAAGGCTCTGTATCGAATAGCACTACTAGAAAATTGTTTTATCATACCAAGTGTGTCACCATGGGGAGCACCGGTACTATTTGTCAAAAAGAAAGACCAGAGTATGAGAATGTGTATCAGTTATCGAGAACTCAAAAAGCTCACTATTAAGAATAAGTATCCCTTTCCAAGGATCAAGAATTTATTCTACCAATTGAAGGAAGCGGTTGTGCTCTCAGGGATCGATTTGTGATCATCAGTTGAAGATCAAACCAGCTGCCATACCGAAGACAGTGTTTAGGGCACGCTATGGGCATTATGAATTTATAGTAATGCCCTTCGGTCTCACCATTGCTCTAGCAGTGTTCAATCTCTTAATGAATCGAGTATTTCACTGATATTTGGACAAGTTCATCATTGTTTTTCATTGATGACATCTTGATATACTCGAGAGATGCAAGGCAGCATGAGGAGCATTTGAGAACATATTGGAGATTCTTCAGGCAGAAAAACTCTACGCAAATTCAAGAAATATGAATTTTGGTTAGAGAAAGTTAGATTCTTGGGTCATATCGTAACTGCTAAGGTCTAAAGTTGAGACAGTGTCAAACTGGGCAACGCTTATGAATGTTCGCGATGTCAGGAGTTTCTTGAGTTTGGCCAGTTACTATCGGCTATTCATTGAAGGATTCTCTAAGATAGCGGGCCTGTTGACCCAATTGACACGAAAAGTTGTTAAGTTCTAGTGGACTAATAAATATGAACAGAACTTCCAGGAACTAAAGAAGCGATTGGTTTCAGTGCTGATATTAACCATACTGGATGGATCAGATGGACTTGTGATTTACAGTGATGCTTCTAAATATGGTTTGGCTTACGTACTAATGCAGAAAAGAAAGGTCATAGCATACGCATCGAGGCAGTTAAAGTAATATGAGCAAAATTATCCGACGCACGACCTTGAGCTTGCAGCGGTAGTATGTACCTTGAAGATTTGGAGCCACTATCTGTACAAAAATAAATGTGAAATCTACACTGACCACAAGAGTCTCAAGTACTTCTTCACCCAAAATGAGCTAAATATGAGACAACGAAGGTGGTTGGAGTTAGTGAAGGACTATGATTGCACCATACTTTACCATCCGGGTAAAGCTAATGTGGTCGTCGATGCTCTAAGTAGACAGAATACCGGTCAGTCATTGAGAACTGTGCAAGAACAGTTGATCCGTGATTTTGAGAAACAGGGCACTCATGTTTAGAGGGTGCATTTGTGTGCCGAAGGATGAGCATATTAGGAAAGAGATTCTAACTGAAGCTCATTCCACCCCTTATGTAGTGCACGTCGATGGGACAAGATGTATCAGGATCTGCGTGATACTTTCTAGTGGAGGAACATGAAAAGGAGTATCACAAAATTTTTTGAAAGTGCATGGTGCGCCAACAGGTTAAGGCGGAACACCAAAGGCCATCAGGGATGTTAAATCCGTTAGAAATACCAGAATCTGAAATGGGAGAAAATCTCTATGGATTTTGTATTGGGTCTCCCGAGGTCAGAAAAAGGGCATGGTGCCATCTGGGTAATTGTGGATCACCTCACTAAATCAGCTCACTTTCTGCCAGTTCGTATAAGTTTCAATTTGGACCAATTAGCCCAGTTGTATAGATCAGAGAGATTGTCAGATTACATGGAGTGCATGTATCTATTGTATTAGACAGGGATCCAAGATTAACTTCGATATTCTGGAGAAGTCTTCAGGCAGCTATGGGAACTAAGTTGAACTTTAGCACCGCCGACCATCCCTAGACAGATGGGCAAACTAAGTGAACTAATCAGACCATGGAAGATATGTTGAGGGCATGCGTTTTAGATTTAGGTGGTAGTTGTGAAAGACGCTTGCCATTGGTAGAGTTCACCTATAATAACAGTTTCCAGATGACCATTAGTATGGTTCTATACGAAGCTTTGTACAGCCATCGATGCTGATCGCCCGTCCATTAGGATGAGGTCGTTGAGAGGAAACTTCTAGGTCCAGAATTAGTTAAAGAAACTATTGAATCCATTGAGAAAATTAAATTGAGGATTAAAATAGCACAAGATAGACAAAAGAGCTATGCCGATAAGAGGAGAACGGATTTGGAGTTTCAGGTCAGCGAAAAAGTATTTCTCAAGGTGGCTCCGATAAAGGGTATCTTGCGTTTTGGCAAGAAGGGGAAGCTGAGACTGAGATTCATTGGATCGTTTGAAATACTCAAAAGGATTGGGAATGTAGCTTATCGATTAGCATTGCCACTAGAACTCTCGGCTGTGCACAATGTGTTTCATGTTTCCTTGTTAAGAAAGTATATCGTTGACCCAAGTCACGTGGTGAACATACAATCAATTAATGTTCAGGAAGATTTGACTTATGAAGAGAGGCACATGTTTGTATATTGGAAAGAAAGGTTCATGTCCTAAGGAATAAAGAAATTCCGTTAGTTAAAGTTCAATGGAGTAGGCGTTGGATGAAGCCACATAGGAAAAGGAAGAAGATATCTTAAAGGACTACCCAGACCTTCAAGATCAAGTGAGTCTAATTCCGATCTCGAACTTGTTTTTTTAAGCGGGGAAGGTTGCAGCAACCTAAAATTTTTCTAGTTAAAAATTTTTATTTTAATCCACGTGTCGCTATGACGTGCCCAAATAGATTGGAATAGACATACTTCGATGACTCGCCTGTTTAAACCAAATTAAATAATATTATTGAAATGGAAAAATTGTAGTTTAACAACAAAACTAAACTCAACTCCAATGATTCAAAGTTTACTGAATTAAATCCTATCGAGCCATTAAGATTATATAATAAGATTTGTAACTTTCAATAATTTTTATTAAGTTAAAACTTCTTAAAAACCTACACTTTAGTCCCAATTCTTTTCCATTTACACTCCATATAAATA
This sequence comes from Nyctanthes arbor-tristis, assembly GCA_963692815.1. Lineage (NCBI taxonomy): Eukaryota > Viridiplantae > Streptophyta > Magnoliopsida > Lamiales > Oleaceae > Nyctanthes > Nyctanthes arbor-tristis. The sequence goes on along the minus strand of CAVNYN010213951.1, from coordinate 3,756 downwards.
CCCCAACCAACACTTTCACTCATTTGAGCCCATTTTAATTTCCTTTTTTTTCTTTTGTTATTTCCCTGTTTTCTAGGGCAACCTAGGCTTTCCTTATGCTATATAAACATCTTTACTTCCAATGTAAAGGGCATGATTATTTTCAATTTGAGATATAAAATTAGGGTATTTCCCTTCTTTGTCAAAAAAAAAAAGGAAATTAAAAATAAAACATAAATTACCGAAATCCTCATGTGCGACCGCATGAGGTCGCACACTAGGCCGTAGACCTTCTCTATACCAGCCCACATAGGGTCCCATGTAGGTCACATGGAAGTCGCATGTTTCAGATGCCCTCTAAAGTGAGCCGCATGAGGTTGCAATACGGTCGCCCAAAGGTCCCATACTTCTGGCAACCTGTGTTCCAACATGCATAACTTTTTGTACAAAACGCATAATTAAGATCTGAAAGTTGTGTTGGACTTCTGACTGATAAGCTTTTTGATGACCTATTTTACCCCATGTAAATCATATCAATTATAATTTTGTGGCCCAAAATTCCTTGAGAGATGCGGCTTCAATCGATTTGAACACTTATTCACATAATTCAAGCCTTGAACCTCTAATTTGTCCCTACCTTTGTCACATTTAGCCTCTATTGCCATAATTTATCTTGGGTACAAATTTTAATATTTGATATCTTAGTCTCCGTATGTTGATTCGCATCATTCCCTCCCTCTTTAGAAGGATTCGCCCTCGAATCTTTAGATTTGTGATTATACTCCTTCTTTTGTACCTGCAAAGACAAAGATTTGGAGAGGGGTTTGTTAGAAAAATTATTTTTCTTCTCTACTCTAACTTCATTTTCTTTCACCTTCCAATCCTTCAATTTTAATGCTCTTCCCACACTTCTTTTTTAGACAATGAATGTAGAACAATTTTTCGGTTCCCTTGATGGAAACTAGAGAAATTTTTAAAATCATCAAATATCACCTTTCTATCAAATTGCCAAGGCCGACCCAACAAGATGTGCGCGGTATGCATGGGTATCACATCACATAGCACCTGATCCCTATATTTTCTTATAGAGAGATTCACCCACGCTAGCTTCTCATCCTCTTCATCAGTTGACACCACTTCATCTCCTCTAATTATCATTGTTCTCCAGTTAGGACATTCTGTCATCCTCTTTATGTTTTATTTTTAATTTTCTTTTTTTTCTTTTGGTATTTTCTTGTTTTCTAGGGAAACCTAGGCTTTCCTTATACTATCCATATAAACATCTTTACTTCCAATGTAAAGGGGATTTTCAAGATTATTTTCAAGTTGAGATATAAAATTAGGGTATTTCCCTTCTTTGTCAAATTTGTGAGAATTTGAATTCTCGTTTCTAATTTCTTGTGTTTGGTCAAGAGATTAATCTTCTTTATCAAGAATTGTGTCCTAATTCTTGTGGTATGTTATCAAATTCGTGGTTCGTTGATTTAATCGCGGGTCTGAATTAAATCCTTTAGACAATTTAAAATCTCGAATTGGCTTTCTTGGGGTAAACTGCAATATTGAAAGCCTTGTTAAAATCCGAACTTCCGTGATCGTATCATAGTGTCACCTCTAAACTGTGAGCAACTCATGTTTGTGAGGGTAGGTCTATACGAAACCACTCCAACTGAAAAAATCCCTCGGGATTCGTGGATACTTTGACCAAAACTTACGCTTAATTTGAATGCACTCCCATTTGGCATTAGCCACCTCTACAATACATGGGTTAAGCAATTGCACTACAAATATGATTATCTGATGCATCATTTGAAATAGACAATAAGCTTGATGGGTGTCCCAATAAATTTTTGTGGAATTAGAGTATCCACATTGGTAGTGTTAAACTGGTTGTTAGTAAAGTTTTTAGTTAACTACACAAAAAAATAGCTACATTGGTGGTGTTTTTTGGTTAGTCGTTAACTTTGTTATTAATTTTAACAGCAAGTTTAGCATTGTGTTAGAATTTAATGCTTTTAAGAAAAGAATTTATTTATTTAATAAACTTTGACCTATAACTTTTTAACAAGAATGGGGCACACTTAAAGTGGATTTTAGTGATTTTGTCTAAATAATTGTTAAATTTAACATTCAGACATAGCATTTAACAACTACTTAAAATGCACTTTTTTGCTTATGTGGATAGCTAAATTTTACAACACCAATGTAGATGCTCTTACCTCAACAACTTCTACACCGGTTTGGATGCCTGTTTAAGTGAAACAATTAGTAACATATAAAACTCTTTTAGCAATTTCATATTCATGCAAGAAATATGCTATTATTTGTGCAATGTCATGGGGTTCATCAATGACAATACGTTTGAATGCAATATGAACTTTTTCTAGTGTAGTATTAGAGCCTAGATGCAGCACGATGATATATAAATATTTAGTGTAGCTAAATACCCAATTTACCGTAAAAGAGACTACAAAACTAACTGCATAGTTTTCAAATATTTGTTTTATCATTTCCTATCGTCAAGTGAACTCATCGATACAACGTGGTCGCTCTCCGCGGGGTTGTCTCTCCGATAGTAAGTGTAGCCATCAAGTCGTAAAGGGCCAAAAGTCAACAATGGTCAACGTTGTAAGGTCTTGGGAGCCGGCCCAGAGAGGTTCATCCAATTTAACGGCCTAACGACCAAAAGACCTAAAGAGCCTGTTTTTAGCGACCTCTGAGGTAAGTCTCCATTCCTGTGTTCTTGTGGTTCAAGACATCCTGGCGCTACGCTAATGAACTCATAGTGCCCCAACCCAATGCTGCGACCTGAGAAGCACGCCAGCTAAGCACCCGCTGGGGAACCCACTTGACGGACCTTATCGCTTACGGCTTATGGGACTTTAGCATTGAATGCAAGGTGATGGCCACAGGCCCCACACATGATTAGGTAGTCATTAGTCGAAAAGTAGAGGTCAAATCTCAGCTGACATAACTCACAAGTCATTCGTATGGGCCCAACATTAAATGCATGTAATTATCACCCTCATACAACTGGCAAAGGGGGTATTATAAATAGAGACAAACGAAGCAAAGAGAAAGACCCAGAAAAAATCTCATTCTTCTTGTCTTCGGCACACTTACTCTCTTCCATTTATTGTAAACATTCCTTGCCTTTACACATTAACTACACAAGCCGATTCAAATATAAATTTCCCGCGAATACAAACCTTGTTTGCTGAGTCAAAGGCCGAATTTGATATCAACAAATTGGCGTCGTCTGTGGGAAATCGCTACCAAAAAGCTGTGTAAAAAATTACTATCGAAAGGAAATAAGTGGTAGAACCTCTGCAAGCCAAAGAACAAGAAACAATGATGGCCGATTGGTCCCCGGGCTTTGAAAGAACTGAGGCGTGGCTGGTGCCGGTCCCTCACAGCCTCTGGCGGCCGCAAGAATTGAGACCCTCCAGCGGCAAGTGGAAGCCCTCGCCGCGGAAGTGTAACGGCTACAACAACACGCATCCGAAAGCATGGCTAGGGACAGCGTTTTCACAAGATTGGGCCCCCACCCCCGACAAGGCCACAGAAGGCCAAGATTGCCTTAGCCCCAGCGACCGAACAAGCGCGGACAAAGGAGAAAGATCTCGAAGCTCACTCATCCTTGCCAACACACGATAAGCTCACTCCTGAAAATTCTTCAAGGTCACCAGCTAGCCTCTCAACAAACCTACGAGCTGGGTCGATGGAGAAAACGGCTGAACAACCTCAAACAAAAACAGTTCGGGTTAAAAGAAATTTCCA
>CAVNYN010213949.1:0-15038 GCA_963692815.1 Nyctanthes arbor-tristis | reverse complement strand
CCTGAAAAAATTATTTAGTTCTTTGCGAATTGGTGTAGATACAAAAATTCTCAATGAGATCGTCTGGGGACTGGTGGTTGTTGCAATTTGTTGGTGTTGTAGACTGACTGACCACGTGAGAAAACATTGTCCAAGTGGAGCAGGTTTAGCTACTGTTCAGATTTGGACAATCCGACTCTCTTGGTGTGAGGGTGATGGAGATGTGCTATGAAGTATGTGAGTACATCATCATGGTGTGTCGCTAGGTGCCATGGTAAAAGATGTGTGTTACTTCTAGTGGTTGTATTTACACACGGCATTGGTCGGCGGTGATGCAAGGTTTGTGGTTGTAGTAATGTCGATGGCTGATGAGCTCTCTGGAAAGCCAACGAAAGAGTTGCACCACAAATTTCAGCAGGTTTATTTCGACATTGAGCCGATGAAATGTTTGGAATTGTTGTTAATTCTAAGTGGTTATATATACTCATGTGGTGGAGTATGAGACTGTCAAAGTGTGTCAAAAGCTTGCCTGATAATTTCTCAAGTATTGTGTACATGATTGAATAAGATGAAGATTTTGGCTTATTTTGGCAAGGTGGAGATTGTTAGGTTTTTTGCCAAACATAATCTAAACTTGAAAAGAAAAAGGAAAGGGAAATAATTAGAATTCTAGGAGGAAAAGGAATCCAAATCATAGAAGGATTGTCTTATCTTCCAAGAAAACGAAACCTATAAATAGAGATGTTTTCTTCTTCTTTAATACACAAGTGGTACAAGTTAGCTGAGGGAAAAATTGGTGAGTCTAACACATTGAGAGTTTTCTTGTAACTCTTTGTGATTTGTTCAAAGAGTAGAAAATTAGGTGTGGTAAAACTCGGGGAGCCACTTGGGTCGGGCCAGAGAGTTTTGTGAAGAAAAATAGTAGATTAGCGTCTTGAGATTTCTTGTGTTGTTTGCTGGTTGGGCAAAAGGTAAAAATTGGTAGATGCGATAATGCTTGTTATATTTTTCTTATAATCCTTGGGGATGGCTTTTGATTAGTGAAAATTCTGTATGGTTGTAGCAACTTTAATCATATAGTGGAAAGCTTTGACCTTCCATTAAATTCGTCTTCGTCTTTTATTTTTCTCGTCTCAATTAAATTCCTTGAACAACGGTCCTGCAGGCGTAATCGGAGAATCTACATTAATTCCCAACACTTTTAGTTTCTTCTCTAGAACCAATCTAATTTGGATTTAAAACATTAATTAGAGTATATTTTGTTTTAGAAATACTCTTTGATCACCTCATTGGCAGAATTTTTATTTTTCACTCATGCAACCTAACGTGCTAGCATTAATTTCGAAATAGGCAGCAATGTAGCATACATTGACAGCATATTATATTCTACAATTTGATAAAATAATAATTAAAGTTTAAACTATATATAACATGAATCACTTATATATCATTTGTTGTTAATTGTCTTCAAAGGTGATGACAATTTAACATTACCTCACGCTGCGCTATTAATTGGTTTCATAATAATACTTAGAGTAATTTCCACTCGAGGTCCTCCACCTTTCAATTTTGTATCAATTTTGTTCTCGTTCCTTTTTTTGGGCCTACTAGGCTCCCAACCTTTTATTTATTATAGTATTATGTCCTCAACATCACTTTTCGTTCTCAGCCTTTCAATTTACACTATTAACCACTATTAAAATGACTATTATACCTCTAATTCTTTATTTCCATTATAATGCCCCAGCATTTCAACTTTTATATAATTTTGCCCCATCCTATTTGTGCGCATATATAGGACCCCAAGATTTCATTTTTTTTGTCTTATTATATCCCTCATTAACATTTTCCCTACCTAATATTTTAATTTTTACTATTAATATCTATTAAAATTGTCAATTATGCCATTAATTATTTATATAAAAAATAATGAATAATATAAAATGAGAAGTATACACACTCTAACCCACTTTCAACACAACCCAATAATAACAGTCAGAAATAATGATAAAAAAAATTTGATCTATCACAGTCTCAATGGATATCAAATCCACTTCGAAGAAATTTGTTGATCTAAGTATCAGTGTAACTTCTTAATCTACTACAAATCACGTGGTGAATACGGATTAAGTAGATCCGCCCCAAAAAATTTGATTTTTTATTTATAAAAAATCGAACATAACCCTAATACTCTAATTCTAATTTAATTTCTTATCTTTCTTTGTGATTATTATCGCCTAGGTTTGTCCCTAATCTGTTATCCGTCTTAATCTAATTTGATTCACTAATTATGGATCACATGATGAATTTTGGGGCTTTAAAAAATTTGCGAAAAGAGGAATTCTCCCCTCGCCCTTTTGCTGCCGGAAATGGTGTCACTTCAATGGTAACTTATGAAATGACATTATTATATTTTCGTGGCAGCTATAAGAAACGGAGCAGATTTAGAATGGACTGATGGTGTATTAGTAGTAATTTTAACATGATTAGCAGTGGTAATTAAAAGGTTGAGGACATGAGGTATTATTAGAGATATAACATAACACTAAATGAAAGGTTAGGGGTCCTATAAGCCTAGAAAATGATGATGATAAAATTGCATAAAAACTAGGAAGTTGCGGACCTATAGTGGAAATAAAGAGTTAAGAGTATAATAGTCATATTGATAGAGGTTAATTATGAAAATTGAAGGTTCAGGACGGAAGGTAACATTGAGTAGATAATACGATAATAAATGGAAAGTTGGCGTCCTAGTAGGCTCAAAGAAATAATGAGGATAAAATTGATATAAAATTACAAGGTTGGGGACCTAGAGTGAAAATTACCCTAATACTCATTTAAGGCTCCAACTAATAATTGACTTAGATGAAATAAGTTAGAATTTAGTGTATTGTATTGACAGGGGAAGGACCATTTAGGTAGAACTTTTGAAATGTTTGCTGAAGAAAAATAGCTGAACTAGATATGAGCAACATTCATTGAATTTGAACAAAGAATATTATAAATCGATGAATTTATAAAATCAACAGTGAAGATTTCTTGTATTATGTGTCAATAAATTAAAATTAAAAAATAAGTTGGATTGTAATCAATATCGTTGACACAAATTATTTAGGTTTGCTTAATTATCTGATTCATAACACCTCAATATAAATTCTGTATCAATTCAGCAAAAAACACAGATAACTAATTATAGCACATATAGTAATAAACTAATCACAATCAGTCTGATTAAGTACAGCGGGATATATATATTTAGATCGAATCAAACAAGATATAATTAGAATAAACAAGGCAAGATATATCTAGATCGAATCAGACAAGATATAATCAATGTAAGCCAGGTAGACGTGAACAGTGAACACACGTAATCTAGTATGGAAAAATAAAAACAGAATGAACACCAGATTTATTGACGCAAAAATATAAAGGAAAAAATCACGAGCACCATGCCATGAGACAAACAAATCCACTCACACATGAAGGTTTAGGACAAACTAAGGTTGCATTTGATTGGATTGTGGAAAAGGAATTGGAATTGATTTTCCAAGGAAAATATTTTCTCACCACCCCCCATGAGAATTCATTTCCTTGATCTCAAGGAAAACGTCACTTTTTGGCCTAAGATGGAAAATATTTTCCATAGAAAATAAAGTTGTCTTTGATTAGACCAAGAAAATATAAGTGGAAAATATCATTTTTCATAGAAAACAATACGCAATCAAACGCACCGTAAGTGATTTCGCAAAATAAACTTAAAAACACAAAAAGAAATTATAAAAGAACTCACTTCTTTTGGTCTTTTGCCGTCCTGTGACAACTTTCATTGCTTCTTCTCTTGATCTCTATCGTACTTCCCCCGAAATGTACATCAAGCTGTAGAGATATCTTGAACTCCTTAACGCTAACTTGAACTCCTAAACCCTTCCCATTGCATGCACTAGTGTTGGCCGCCTACCAACTTGAAACTTGGATGCCAAAGTTCAAACACCACTTAATGTGTGAAGTATATTGCAAGCTCAAAAACTTGCGCTGGTCGTGTGTTTGATTCTCTCTATGTATCTTGTACAACAATGAGAGAATATGCACATATATATATATATATATATATAGTTAGTCTTAACTTTTTGCACAAAACATGTTGAATAAGGTAACTAGTATTTATAAGAAACCTAACAAGAACAGGTAATAAATTCTTTTTTTTTTCCGTAAGGAATAAAAATTGACACAAAAACTTAAACCTAAATAAATAAGAAAACTCAATTTCAATGTAACTAGATTGAGTAATTTGTGTAACTTGGCCTCTAAGAAAATAAACACTCGAAATTATGTTCTTTTCGGCTAAGAATGAAATTTGAATGCTAGAAAAATATTAAACTCGTTAACCCTACATGCAAAAATATGAAATACAATTTTTGACACTTAACGAAAAAATAGGAATGTCAATAATACAAAATTTCAGGGCTTTTTAAAACAAAAAGAGCAAGCCCAATACCATACCATATATAAAGGTGGCTATAGGGAAAAACATTCTTGGAACAGAAATGATCTATGCATCGATCTTCCTGATTCCTACTCATCCTATAATTAGTTTAAATGTTTTCTTTTTAAATCAATTAAATAGTTAATTTTTTTAATGGGGTAGACACTAACCTTTGTCATCTCTTGGTTTTTAATTATTATTATTATTATTATTATTATTATTAGTAGATTTCCACCCGTGCATTGCACGGTAGAGTTTTAAAGAAATTTCATACATAAAATATAATATAATTGTGCTTATCAAGCTTAATGTCGTTGAAAAACTTAAAAACACAACCTCCATGGAATTAATGTGCATCATATATTTGCAAGTAGCGTATAATCAATTCTTTATTTTGTTGACATAGTTTTAAATTCTTGTTATTAGTCCATCGATATCTCGATGAACCAATATTTTTTTATTAATTCTTATTTTTTATTTTCTTTAAAGACAATAAAACTCGATAGTATAATTCTATATTTAGTTTCACACCCGTATATTTACGGACATACTATATATACTTCATAACCGTGTGTTTTATGGACATATTATAATGACAAAGTAAAATACAATAGAGTAGGAGAATATAGATCATGAAATTATACAATCAAATAAAGTAAAATTGAATTTCATTAGGCAGATATGAGATATATCAAACCAAAATGTAGTACGTAGATAGAATTTCAAAATAAAAATATTAAATTAAATGATTAAGAGGAAAAATACAATAATAACGAAAATATAATAATAGTATTGAAATCTTGATTGATATATTATCTATTTTCATGTAATTAAAATCCATTATGTAAATATAAGATATATCTAATCAAAATGTAACATGTAGATAGAGTCTCAAAATAAAAATATTAAATTAAATAGTTAAAAGGAAAAGTATAATAATTAAACCAATAATTTTTTTTATTAATCCTTATTTTTTTATTTCCTTTAAAGACAATAAAATCTGATAGTATTATATATTAGTTTCACACTCGTGTATAATATTATATATTAGTTTCACACTCGTGTATTTCACAGACATAATATGCTTCACACTCGTGCGTTTCACAGACATAGAATAAAAAAATAACTTTATAAAAAATAAGAGTTTTTAAAAAAAAGTGCCATAATAGTAACAAAAAACTTTTATCTTTTATATCTGTAAAAATATGTAAGTGTAAAAATGTAAATACATATTCATTTTGCCGAAACAAGTAAGCTCAATATCAATAAAAAAAAAGCAAAAAGAAGAATAACTAAAAAAAGAAAAAATCTTGTACCCAAATAAAGCAAAAAAGAAAAAGGGTGAAGAAAACAAAAAATATTATGAATAGTGAAATTGGGGGTGGGGCTTATGGGATCGGGTGGGTGGGTAGCGATGGTACTCGTTTTGTTGTGTTTAAAATTTCATATGACGGGCCCGTCATTTTGTGTGCATGAGATGGAATAAGTTGGGCCAATTTTTCATGCCATGTAAGTGCCACATAGGACAGCTCTCTCCATGTGAGAGAGAACTGTCCTTTTAATAGAAAAATTGAGAATGTGTGTAACCCATACGCATGGACTTGCCAACAAAACTTCTTGCATTGAGTACCCAAGACCAAAAAAAAAAAAAAAAAATACATTTTGTGATGGTTTTCTTTTACAAAATAGAATTTTTCAAGTGATATTAGCTTATCTGATGTAGGGAAAAAATAATTGTCAAGCATAATAAGATCATCATGTTCAATTCATATATATATATATATATATATTAGTTTTGATCACCTACCCACATGTGGGTAGATTACAGTCTACTCCCTCCTACATAGCATGACATGTGGCATGTCATGTAGGAGGGGTAGACTTTAATCTACCCACCCCCTCCTACATGGCATGTTATGTGTGGAGGGGGTAGACTTTAATCTACCCACATGGCATGTCATGTAGGAGGAGGTAGACTTTAATCTACCCACATAGGGGTAGGTGATCAAAACTAATATATATATATATATACATATATATATGATCATTATATTTATATTTTTAACTGTTTAATACTTTTCTCTATCATCCCGGTGGAATATATAGTTGTGCTATTTTAACAAGAATGACATTGACAAAAGATACACTTACTAAAATTCTTGTTTCAATGTATCAAATTACTTTCAAATTTTTTTTTTTTTTAAAGAGAAACCAGATTTATTCATTCATAGCATCCATATAAAATACATCAAAAATGACTTCAGGAAGTTGTTCCGACCATTCAATGGAATATAACATAGAATCTGCCACTCGAGCAAGACTATGAGCGACCTGATTTGCAGATCTCCTAACACATGAAAAACACACATTTGTTAAAACATTAAGCAGAGATTTACAGTCTTTGATGATAAGCCCAAAGTATGAGTGATCCATTGTAGAACAGTTTAGTGCTTTAAATACCAAGAGTGAGTCCATTTTGACAACAATATTACTCAATCTCTTCCTTTTAATCCAGCCCAATGCTTCTTTTATTCCCATGGCTTCTGCCAACTTCAGTTCTAATTCACCTTCAGCGGCTTTACACTAAGCATGCACCATCAAGGCATTGCTATCCCTCATTCATCCCGAAGCTGGTCTTGTTTTGCTCTTTAAAACTGGCAGCGTCAACATTTAGCTTGAGCATACCAGATGCTGGTATTTTCCATGTATGAAGGTTGTCCTCTTGCACCAAAGTCGTTTGAGCAAAACCATTGGTATTCTGGGCTGCCGTCCATTGTTGTAGATAACTAGTAGCTTGGCCTATAACTTTTTGTATCATCAAGACTTTTGAAATCCACACAGCTTTATTTCGATTAACCCATAACGCCCAGCAAATCATAGCAATGATCTCCCAATCTGTACTCGGAGTCCTCTCAAACATCATTTCTAGCGTCTTTAAAGGAGTTAGCTGAACGTTGGACAAACCCCACTGTTGATGCCCTCCAAACTTTTTGAGCAAAGTGGCAAGATAGAAGACAAATGGAATATGGCTTCATTCTTATTAAGACATATAGAGCAAAGTGCACCAATATGAACCTTTCGGATGAGCAGAAGGTCAGTCGTTGGAAGTACATTAGTAGTAACTCGCCAAACCATAAATTTCACCTTAGGAGGAATTTTAAGTTTCCACAGCTGAGACCAGAACGACTCCGGTAACGGCCATTCTTCATTCCACCGATATTGTTGTGCCACTTTGTAACAACTTTTGACACTGTATTCTCCTCTATTATCAAGCTGCCAGAATGCTTTATCATCTGTCATCTGCATGCTTCAGGGAATCTGTTGGATAAGTTGCTGGTCTCGGTCGTTAAAAAGATCGTGGATGGTATCCCAATCCCATTGTGGCTCATCTGTTGTCATCAACTGTTGGACTTTGATATTACCCCCTTCAACAAAAGGTTCTGAGGTGATGTAAGCATTCTGTTCGTTTGGAAGCCAGGGGTCGTGAAAAACTCGAATGGTGTCTCCTTTACCCACTATATATCGGCAACCTTTCTTTACAAGATGCTGTGCAGCATGTACGCTCTGCCAAACAAAACTTGGGCTATTTCCAATCTTCGCCTCAAGGAAGTTAGAGTTAGGGAAATATCTAGCCTTGAAACTTTTGCACACAAGAGCCTGTGGTTTATTTATGAACTTCCAACCATGCTTCCCTAATAGAGCCAAATTAGTATCTCGAATATGCTTGAAACTAAGCCCTCCTCTATTTTTTGGAGCACATAACTGATCCCATCTTGTCCAAGAAATGCCTTTTGTTCTACCTTTGCTTGTATCCCACTAATAGGAGTTCATCATGCTTTCAATATCAGTTGTCAATTCAAGAGGGATGAGAAAGATGCTCATGGCGTAATTAGGAATTGCTTGGGCCACAGTCTTGAGTAAGATTTCCTTCCCTGCTTTGGAAAGTAGTTTTTCTTTCCAGCCTTGGATTCTTTGTCATACTCGGTCCTTAATAAAAGTGAACACTTCTTTCTTTTTCCTACCTATTAATGAAGGTAATCCAAGATACTTCGCATGGCCACTATCTCGATCAATTCCCAGCTGTAATCGAACCATACTCCGATTATCATCTGTCATATTAATGCTGAAAAAAACTGATGATTTTTGAAGATTGATGCCTTGGCCAGATTCCTTTTCATATTCAATCAGAATTTTGTTTATCAGATCACATTCCTTAGAGTTGGACTTGAAGAAAAGGAGGCTATCATCGGCAAAAAAAAAAAAAAAAAAAGTGGGATACTATAGGAGCTCCACGAGCAATTTTACAGCCACTTGTCTCACCCGATGCTTCTTTTCGCCTCAGAGTAGTAGAAAGTGCTTCAGTACAGAGAATGAAGAGGTATGGAGATAATGGACATCCCTGTCGCAAGCCTTTTTTCAGGATAATAGGACCGATCTCTTCATCATCAAGTAATACATGATACTTGACAGTAGATATCCAAAGGAAAATCAAGTCAATCCAACGAATGTGGAACCCCATTCGCATCATAACATGTCGAAGAAATCCCCATTCTATCCTATCATAGGCTTTGCTAATATCGATCTTCAATGCCACCCATCCGTTCTTCCCTTGTGATTTCCTCTTTAGGTAATGCATAACTTCAAATGCAATCATAATGTTATCACTGATCATTCTCCAGATCGGAAGAGCCTCTGTGATTCAGAGAGAATGTCTGGAAAAATCTCTTTCAATCAATTGGCCAACATCTTTGCAACTATCTTGTATAAAACATTACACAATGATATTGAGCGTAGATCGCCCATGCTTTCTGGCCCCTGTTTCTTCAGGATCAATACAATAGAGGTGTTGTTTAAGTAGTCAGGAAACCTACAAGCATCAATAAATTCCAAACAAGCTTTAGATACATCAGGTCCAATAGTCTCCCAGTTGTGTTGAAAGAATGCCAGGTTCATACCATCAGGGCCCGGTGATTTGTTAGGATACATGCTAAAAAGAGCAACTCGAACTTCATCAACTGAGAATGGTGCTAGCAATCTACCATTTTGATCATTGCTGATTCGTAGCCCAGTGTTGGAGAGAGAAGATCTTGAAAATAGTCCAACATCAGATTCTGTAATCCATTTGTTCTAGTCCAGCAAACGCCATCTGCATCTTTTAATTTTTCAATCTTGTTCTGTCTTCTTTGATTAGAGGCTGCCGTATGGAAATATTTTGTATTGAGGTCTCCATTCTTTAACCAGTATTGCTTGGAACGTTGTCTCCAAAATATCTCCTGCTTATTTAGAATGTCAAAATATCTTTTTTGAACCTCCTCGAAGCGTTCAATAGAGGCAGCGTCCCTCCTTCTGTGCAAATGGTTCATCTCGGCTCTAGACTCTTTCAACTCAGATTTGAAATTACTCTTCAATGTATTGCTCCAACAGAGAAGGTCAAAATCACAAGCAGAAATACGTCCTTGTATTGGTAATAAAGTTGTGCTCTCCCAACTGGACTGAATAATAGATCGGCAATCAACTTCTTGCAACCAGAAATTTTCGAAATGGGATTTTCACTGCCTGGAACGAGTATAGGAGTTATATGGATGCAAATAGATAAGAGAATGGCCTGAAGAAAAAATTCCCAGGTTCCAAACTTGTGCTTCTTGAAACATATTGGACCAGGCTGTATTGGCTAGCGCTCTGTCAAGTCGTTCTTCAACACATCTTCCCGTACCTCCACTACGAAACCAGGTGAACTGAAAGCCATTCATCCCAAGATCTACCAAATTGCAATCATCCACAACTTTTCGAAATCCAGAGATCATCCAATTTGGTTGATGGGCACCACCTACTTTTTCATTGTAGTTGAGAATATCATTGTAGTTTCCAAGGCAACACCACGCTAGAGTAGAGAGAGATGCCAATGTTCTCATCAAATCCCAGTCATCCCTGCGCCTTGATCGCTGTGGAAACCCATAGTATCCAGTAAGACGGCAACGAGGTTGGTGTTTAGTATTGACTTCTACATCAACGTGATTCCTCAAATAACTAATGAGTGTTGCCATCTCCTTTTCCTTCCACAACATTGCCAAACCCCCACTGTGACCTTCGTTTTCTAATACAATGAAACCTTCGTAACCCAATTAGCAACGTACTGACTCCATCTTGGCTTTACCCCAACTAACTTTTCCACAAGAAAAATAAACTCGGGCCTTTTTTGTTTAACGAGATCCAAAAGGACCTGAACTGCTCGTGGGTTGCCCAGCCCGTGACAGTTCCAACATAGAGTACTCATTGGCTTCGGTGGGCCTGAATAACAGGTCCCACCGCTGGTCTATTTTTTGAAAGTTGATTAATTGGTTGAGTTGGGCTAATATCAGAATTTGAATTGGAAATGTCCATACCGTTTTCCTCTTCCACCTGAAGTCTTTTAGGGTCAGCAATAATTAATCCCTGTCTAATTCCCATATCAGAATTATGAGACACTGTCCCCTCCAAGTCTTCCTCTGAAGTTGGTAGCTTTCCATGGTCATTAATGAGAATGTTGTGGTTGTCTCCTCCATCCCGCCCGCTGCAAGAACGTAGCCATTTTTCACCCATATTATTCTGGTTGCGACGAGATGGCGCACGTAACCATTCTCCATACGGTCTCTCAACATTTCCGTCAGGTGATTCAAAGAGTTTCTCACAGAAACGGTCAGTGTGTCCAAGGCGTCCACATATAAAACAGAATGTCGGAAGCCTTTCATACTTAAATATGATCCATGTCCAGTCTCCTCCGGCTTTCTTAATTTTCATTTTTCTTACTGGAAAGAACCAATGAAGTTCCCTATATGCTGTGCAACACGCTCCGACATAAAGCCAACGGGAATGTCATAAACCTGTACCCAGAAACTTGCATGAAATAAGTCAACTTTTGCTGGGTTTTCATGATCTTCTCTTGAGCAGCAGGAGATGCTGATCAAAACTCCATGGACCACTATCCAATATTCTGTTCATAGCTATGGGATGGAAGAACTGGAATATGAACAAGGATGGAGTCAAATCTTTGATGCAAACACCTTTGACAGGGTGCCATAGAGCCGCGAGTGTATTCTTCATGGCGTTAAGATTGATGCTCCTGTCTGTTAGAAAACGCCCTACCAAACAATACCGAAGGTCTTCATTGACTTATCCCACTTCCTCTCCGACTAGTTCCAAACCCTCCTATTCATCTTCAAGCGTCAAATTCGCACAACTCTCATCAATCGACATTGTAGAAAGAATAAAGCAAAAGATCACAAAGATGAAAACGATATGAAGAATGACCCAGGGAAGATAAGATCAAAGCTTGTCAAAATGACAAGAGAAACCAACTTGCCACTGCGGCAAGAAAACCTGCTTCGGTGAATAAAACTGCTTCGGTAAATAGTAACCGTTTTTGTCCTCTTAACAGCTCCAGAAAATTTAAATTATTAAAAAATTAAAAATTAAAAAATTTTTTAAAAATCAAATTACTTTTAAATTTAAATCAATAGTAATCACATGAGTCATTTTACCTCTTTATCACTCAATTTGTCCTTGTCTATTTTTGCAGAATAGTTTAATTCTATGGAACATGAATAGTGAGATATACTTGCGTAGGATGAGAATTATATATAGTTGTCAAAATCTCAATGCTTACTGTCGGCGTGTTTTTTTAGAGTTTTACACATAGCGTGTAAGATTTCATTTTTTTTGCTTTTTCGTCTCTAATCTTTAAAGATTAACATTTTTTCTCTCAATTTTCACCTTTTGGCGCTATCTATCATTTTTTACTAAAATAAACTCTAATACCTTCAAACTTTAATTACATAATAAGTATATAAAAATCAATAAACAGGTTAATCAATATTAGCGATAATTTTCTAACTTCTAAATGAGTGCTATTATAACACTCAATGTCTTATGTGACAGCATATATGCAAGCTATGTGGATGTACGTAGTTATATAGATACAGCTACATGGCGTGGCGTGCACATGTACAGTTATATGGGATACATAAATAATATAACATTACTCATGTGGGTGTGAAAAATTTCATCGATATTAAATTTTTTGCTTTCACTTTTATTTGATTTGACTTTATTAACAAGTAGTCAAATCACATTATTATTGTGTTTTTATTCATTTTTGTCTACTAATTTTTTTAATCAGTAATTGGAGGGTACTATAATCATTTTAAATTAAAAGGGGTAGATAATGCCAAAAATGTAAGGATTAAGCTCTAAAGGCCTAAATATCAATTTCTAAAGGTTAAGATCAATGTAAAGATCAAAGGTGAAAATGTCCATTTCTAAAGGTTAAGGGCAAAAAACACAAAATTATGAAAAGTGAGGAGTAAATAATGCCAATTACCCGAGCTATTAAAAAACCCTGTAGTTTCATTTTTCTTTTTCTCGCCATTTTAAAACCGCTTCGGTTGAACTGCAGAGCATAAAACCCCCCTTCCGACCTTACCTCTTTGCAATCAAATTCTTCCCTTCATGTCGTCCAACAATCCATCGCAGCTTCTTCCCTCAGGTACCTGTTCAATTCTTTGTATTCATTACACTAATTGGTTTTTTGCTTTCTCCTAAAGAACTTAATACTGGTGTTTGCTATTCAATCTACGAGCAGAGCTGATCGATCGTTGCATCGGATCGAAAATCTGGGTCATAATGAAAGGTGACAAGGAGCTGGTGGGGACTCTCAGAGGATTCGATGTCTATGTGAACATGGTTTTGGAGGATGTCACTGAGTAGTACGTTTTTTTGCTCTCTGACAAAAATGCTAACTTTATTATTTACAGGCGTATGGTTTTGCTAAACTGGGGTTAATGTTGGAAATATAGGTTCTTCCATAATTTAGGAATGTCAATTTTACATTTGAATTAACCTAAAAAAAAATTGCGTTTTTATTAATTTTTCTGTCTTTTCCCTTTATTATTTTCTAGATGTTAGATGTAATCCCATATTTTTGTTAGTGCGAACTTCTGATAATAAATTTTTTTCTTAGAAATTACTCCTTGCAAATGTTAAGAAAGCTTGTGGTTGTGACTTGTGAATGGAAGGAACAACTTTGAGTTTTTTGGGGGAAGACTTTGTCGGAGAAAAAATGATTTATTCTTAGGAAGGCGGGGTTGGAAAGTGGGGAAAATGATTACATTACATGAAAAATGATAACTTCTTGAACAATGCCGATTTTACATTTGAAATGGCTTCAAAAGATTTTGTTTTTACTAGTAATTTAGAACCTGCCTGAATTTCTGTAAATTTTTAGAAACATAATTGACGAAAAGTTGGTGAATTTTTTGGTCATCCTATTTGAACATGTGTTAGATCTATAATCTATTTATTGTTTATCTGACAATTTTATGGCCTTAGGTAAAAATAGAAGTTCAGGCATTTGGCTCTTTTGCTGTTGAAAAGCAGATGAAAATTTGTTGCATTCTGACATTAATGTGACTAACTATTGTTCTAGGTACTCCACATATCTCACTCGAGATCAGTTCTAAGGTTTTTACTTTAGGATAGCTGAATGCTAAATGCCAAATTAGTCAATCCAAAATTCAAGGCTTAATGGAATAGATGGACGTCATTAACTTGCTTCGTATGTATGTTAGCCCATGTCATTGTTTCACCGACACTGTTGATTTCTTGTAGGTTGTACTTGACAGATATCATAATATTAGATGTGTCTAGTGAGTTGTTCATTAGAATATTTACGAGTTCAGATTGTTACTTGAACTTGGGTCTGTTAAACTAAGGAAGATTATTGAATGTGCTTCCACTGGATAAAACAACCAGTTATAAACTTATAATCATCTCCCTCCATACTGAGAAGATATCAAATGTCTAAGAACACTGATCAATCTTTTCTCACCTAAAAATGGAGACCCTCTAAGTTGCCTGAAAATTCATAGACAACCCCAACCCACCTTTGTTTACTGATAACTCTTTGAATATCCTCTCCTGCCTTCCAAAAAATAAAATGAAGGCCTGATTCTGGTAGTTGACATACTCTTGTAAACTTGATTGCTCATTTAGTGGTGTTTATCGGTTATCTGTATTTATCTACAATACAAACGAGGAGCCAATAGACCAATTTCAAATAAGATACAAGTCCATTTAAATCCAGATTTTGACAGCCCCACACAAGATTGCAATAGGTAAAATACGCGTTTGGAGACAACTTCCCTACTTCTGGCAGAAGTGCTTCATGATGAAGTCACTTTAAGCCAGCTTCCTCAAAGGAATTTTTCTCGGGTGGAGAAAGCACTTTTAGAAGATTACTTGAATAGTTCAAAAATGGGTTTAGCTTTTTAAAAGCCATCACAAATGGGCCCTAACTGGACCAGTGTCTCAACAATACAGATCTTGTCTATCATCATAAAACATAAAAATAAAAATCGGATAAAGCACAAATAAGAGTGCTAAGAGGACATGTAAAATTTGTTCAGGGCATCCGATCTAAACTCTTGCTACTCTAGTTTAAGACACGTTTCATCTTTCCTTTTATTTAAATTTTTGTATATGTTCATTTGTGGGGGGGGGGGGGGGGGGGGGGGGGGGGGGGGGGGGGGGGGGGGGGGGGGGG